>LN891275.1:13517-62309 GCA_900010015.1 Tuber aestivum
GGGATGTGGGGCTGGGGTTGATAGGTTTTTTTCTCTTCACCTTCTCGTTTCCCATGTTTCTCGAGATTTGGTGGCCGGGATGACTAATGGGGGTTGGGTGTGGGCGGAAAGGGATGGTTTCCGAAAATCGTGGGACGAGAGTGCAGAATGTCATGAGCGGTTCGTTTGTTCCTTGCTCTCTACCTTCCCTATTTCTCGCCCCACCGTTTCAAATCCAAGCTTTGTTCTTCTCTTCCCCTGCTAACCCACGAAACTTTAATCTTAGAGTTCGGAGTTTCTCCCGGCGATTAGCTTAACCCAGTACGGTACTGTTGATCGTTTGGACATGGCAACTCGGGTTGGGTTACCAAGTACTCGCAGTAGGCAAGAGGTACCCGAAAACAGGGATTGGCAAAATATCTAGCAAAAAAATCGTCCATATCCTAGCCCTCGGACAAATACATGACCCCTATTCTCCGGGTACCTTTTTCCTATTGCGAGTATCATGCATACAAGCATAATCTTAAAATCGCTCCTCTTTATCTGGCTGGATGAAATACCATGTTGCTAGCCTACCATACACCCCACTTCTCTGCAGTTCTAAATATGTCACTCATGCTTCACGCGCACTGCGTTGTCCCTTTCCTTGGTATCAGGGTACTTTGGACGGACGGTGGAGTCGTACGTCTCGCTGAAAAATTTCCCTTTACCAGGGGGGAAGCGACCCTCAGACTTGTCCTTAGTAAGGCAACATTATTTGCCCAGCAGCCGACGAGAGCCCGAACTGAAGGAGTTGATAATTGCCATTGTCTATTCGAGTATCATGATACCTTCCACCAAGCGTGGAGCTCTAGGAAAAAAGAAGCCTATCGTACAAGTATCAAGCCCGCGGGGGTCAAACTCCTCTATCGTGGCCCTAGTATTACGAATACTGTAGACTATCCCAGCACCGATTTTGACGTGGATGAAAGCGGTGCGGGTGTGAGTTGTTGAGGGCTCTCGCTGTCCGGGTAGGGTTCCGGGTTCCGGAGGCGATGGTCACAGGGTATCACTCGAGAAAGGGAGGCTGAAGGGCTGAGGGATGAATGGGTGGGTAGGCGCGTACCCTATAGTGCCGTACGGGCACCACAGGGAGGAAGTGGATACGGTCGGGGACATCCCACATATCACAAGTTGAAGTTGTGGGGCTGGCCGTCTTGGTGCGGTGTGTTGGTAGGGCATTACAGACTCGCGCTGTACGGTGCGGTACTCGCACAGTACTAGCACAGTACCGGTACTCTAGGCAAGGTGGAGCAACAAGTGACAAGTTCTTACCACCTTGCATGCGTTTTCCTGCACGGATTGGGGGAGCTGGAGGCGTGGCGATGATGATACCTATCACACTCTACGATGGAGGGGTACAAGAACCATATCACACAGTATGGTATTTCAGAGGAGGGCACTACCCGGCGAGAACATTGGAAGTTCTAGCCAGTAAGTTAAGTCGAGCAAGAACTCTGGGATGCTTACTAGATAGCTGCGATCGCTGGAGGGCGAGTACGGAAGACTACCGATACCGTACTGAGGCAGTTTAGGGCTGAGTCGTTGTTTGTCATCCATGTCTCGGATGCTGGCGGCGGTATGTAACCCGAGGAAATTTTCAATGCCTTGTTGGTCCGGGGGGTGCTGTTTGGGCCTGGTACAGTACTGTATTGTGTATGGTGGGCTACTCGAGTACGGTATTGGGAGTATGATACTCGCTGCTTGGTTTGGTTTCAGGCGATTCCCGGGAGTGAGTTAATGCTGGTACGGTACTTGTACGCTACGCTACTGCACTGCGCTGTGTGGCTACAAACTGCACGGGTACTGTAGAGCTGCGCTGATTCAGAAGATATCGGGACACATTGGCGCCAAGGATGGGCTTTGTTGGGACTGGCGGTAGATTTTCGGATGCCTATTTCTCCTTGGGAGATTCGACGGCAGCGTAGAAAGCAGGAGTATCCGGCAGAATGTTAACCTGTGAGCAGTTAATCTGGGCTAACCCCAAAAACAATACCGGTATAGTACCCAACTTTTACGAAAACATCTCTTCCTTCGGCTGTCATCGTAGATTGTACTTGTACGTATGATAACTTGCACTCCATTTTGCCCATTTGACCACTTTTTCTCCACAACGGGTGCGATGACCCACCACAAACCCACCGGTAGATTCCGCCATTCCGAGAGGGTTCGATTCATACTGGTAGACCACCGTACTGTGCTAGTGCAGGTACCGTGCAGAGAGGTGAGTGGCTAAGCACCCGCCGTCACCCTCTCTGGACACTGTCCAACGGAACTTGTGGCTGATAGGCCGTCTCGATTGAACTCTTCCACCGAGGGCAAAAGAAGGGAAATGAATGAGTGGATAATAGCGGCAGGCTACCTGTATTGTGTTGTGTTGTGCTGTATAATACCAGTAGTGCACTCGTACCGGTATTCTTGTCCATACCGGTATCATAATTATCATGCGATGGGACTGTACGATGGTCTCCCCTGAGAAACCGCCGGAAAAAGGAAAAAAGAAAAAGAAAAAGGTGCCTGGAGGGATATAATATTCTACATTGCTAACGATCATAACTACGAATGAGGATGTCGAGCGATGCGCCGGTTTAGAGTACTCACCGTCATGACTGTTTTTCTTTTTCTTCTCTTTTCCCTTTTCTCTTCGGCAGTACAGTACCGTATTTTCTTTTACGATTGGCCATCTCAGGAAGAGGTGGTACGGTAAAAACTTTGGCCATTCGCCATCTCGGTTAGGTCGCAAATCTCGGGATTCACGACAAAGTTTCTTGATATGGATTAGTACTTTCCCAACATGGTATAGCCTCAGTGCTTTGGCCTTATTTGATCTTCTCAGCTTTCCAAACTAAACCTATCTTGGGCTAATGACTCGGTCTCTAGGAATCCTCAGATGGCCAATCGTAAAAGAAAATACGGTACTCGAGTACTCGTACAGTACCGGTACCGTTGTCTAGGCAATCGCCTAACTTAGTTCTTAGGCCGTATGGTAGGAATAGCAATCATATTCCCGTATATGTGATGGTATTGTACAGTTACTGTGCTCGAGCACATGGCATCTCAACTCGTCCCTACTTACCGTACTCCGTATGATACCGTACCTCCACTTTCTCCAAGAGAACAGAACCACCCTGGCCTCCTCCTCCTCCTCCTCCTCCTCCTCCTCCTCGCCCTCGTGTCGCTGTGTCGCTTGCACCGCCCGAACCGCCAGGATGTACCGTACAGAACGAGCACGAGCATCTTGTACAAGTACTCGAGTGCTCGCTCGAGACATTTCTTTGCTTTTTCCTCCTTTTTTTTGTTTCCTTCTTCCCCACCCCCTTCCCAAGCGCGCTAGGAGAGTTTGGCACGCCTTGGTACGAAGCTTGTTTTGCAATTTGTGCGACAGGTGCGGGGTTGTTGGGGGTTATTTTTGGTTTCTGTATTATATATAATTTGTGTTGCGGGTGTGATTTAGTTCTCTGCCACTTGTATCATATACTCTAGTTACTTTCTTACTTACTATATTGGGTGACTTGTGTTTTGGAAATTCCGTTATTGCGGTTTCTTCTTGTTTGGCGGCTGTTTTGTTTGTTTGTTTATTTATTTAGGTTATTCACGTGTTGGCTCGAGTGTTTGTGGATTGTTGGTGGTGGGTTTTGGGTATCGGTGAGTAAGTGGTGCTTGATAGCCATGTACCGTACCGTACCATATTCTGGGTGCGGCCGCTATCTCGCGATGGGCTTGTTGCATGCTGTGTAGGCTACGGTATGTGGTTGATTGTGCCTGTGCTGTGTTCTGGAACGGTGTCGCGCCGGTAAGGTACTCGGGAGTGAACTGGTTCGTCGTGACCGTTCAGTTGGTTGTCATACTTGGTATCGTATGCCGACTTTGCCGTGGCTATCTTCCTCACCGATGGGATCTATCTATCTATCTGATGCGCCATTTGCTGCTGGATCGGCACATTTACTCTGGCACTAGCAGAAACTGGCTTGCACGGAACGGGAACGGGTCATGCAGAGATTAGTTACCGCTATTGACGGCGGGCTTGCTTGGTCTTGATCTTCGCGATTTCGAGTGTCTATCTAGGTGGTGGGTCTTAGGCGCATATCATTCTTAGTTACTTGGGAGCGAAATCTAGTTCTCTCCGAATTATTGCTATCGTATCATATCCAAGTTCTTGTGGTCCCCGGTTCTCCCAGTGGGGCTTAACTACTATATTCACCAAGTTGTGTCTACTGTAATCTTTTGTTCACGGATTGCGAGGGGATATCGTTTTTTTTTCCCCCATTGGGTTCGATCGTTCTTTCCCGCACGAGCAAGTGGCAGCAGTGGCAGCACCACACCACACTCTTCATGGGGACCGCTAGCCATGTATGTATTAGGAGTGCGGTAGAGATTGGTTATTGGTACTACCGTATTGATTGATAGACATGTCTACCGTAGCCAGGGTTCCACAACTGCATGTACCGTACCGTACAGTTATGTTGTGTAATCGACCCTAACATACAAGTACAGAAGACAGTCGAGTGCTTGGGGGTGTGGTGGCTCATCGGGTACCATCTCCTTTCCCTGATGTCCCGCTTTTCCCCCCTTCCCCCCCCTAGCCCTCTCATGGATGATTGATTACTTTTTTCCCACTTTCCTGTGCATCCCGGCGGGTTTTGGCGTTTTTAATGTTGCCTCCACTCCCGTTCGGCATTCAATCCGGACACGAATGATATCGTTCCCCGGGGGGGGGGGGGGGGGCTGTGGCGTGCGGTAGGCGTTGGATGTGGATTGGTTACCGCTATTGGGAAGGAAGTTGGTCTTTCTGGACTGTCTAGGCTTTGGTGCCTGCATGCTTTGCGGGTTGACCGACCTGCCGTCACTCGAGTGATTCATTGAGCATGTTCTCGTTCTGTAAACCGCTGGTATCACGTCCCATTTCCCTCCCAGTGTCTACCGTAGGTGGGGGGGGGTTCGTTTATTTGCTCATTGGGTTGATTCTCTCCTTTCATTTCTGCATCTGAAGAGTTTATGCTTCTCTCCTGTTAAAATGTGTCTTGTTCTGCCGTCTGTTGGTTCGTTCGTTGGTTCGTCCAGAGTCAGTACGGTACCCTTCCCGAGACGGGCCATATATTGGGAGAGCTGGGCTGAGTAGTTAAACTACTGTACTCGTGGTATCGGTGACCAACATGTCAAACTGGAACTTTAAACCCGCATGAAAAAAGAAAAAAAAACTTTAATTTGTCGTGGGCTGGTATGATACTCACTCGAGTGTTTCCGAGTGAATTGTTTCATCGTGTTCTCCTCTGGAAGTAATAGGTTATCCCGTTTCTCTCCTCCTGGGGGTTCTAGAGGGGACTCACTGTAATGTGCTGTACCTACCGCTTGTTTTGCTCGCCCCGTATTCCCGGATATGTGATGGTTGTGTTTCCCTCATGTTTCCACGACGTCTTGCTTCGTTTTCTGTTCATTCTGACACAGGCACAAATTTAGCCCTGACGGGACGGGACGGGATAGGCCGTAGTAACCTAATGTATGATATTGGAAGTCACGAGACCCTGGTACACATCATCTGTGATCACTCGGGCTGCACTTGGACGGAAACGGACTGGCTCTTATTTCTCGGAGTATGATACTGCTTTTGTGACTCTATCCGACGACGTCTCCATATTTCCCCCGTCCTCAAAAAATGCCCCCTATCCTCTGTACATGCCCCTTTCTGCTCCTTCTATTCCTCGCCCCTCCGCGTCCACCACCCCCGTGGTTATTTCTACGATACCTCTCCTATGATTGATCTCCCCCGTGAACCCCTCTACGGATACCGTAACTCCACCCATCGAATCGCCCGCCAACTAACCGCCGACATCACGCATAACGGAGGAAGTAGCAGAAGAATGAATCTGTACAGTGTCATATCGCAAAGTACATTTCCTTCCCTGGGGGATCTGGTTCTTGAGGCTTATTTGTGATAAGGGTCCGGATCCGCCCGGCTCAATCTACGGTCGGGGCGAAAATTGAACTTCCATAACACCAAAGGGTACCGTACGTACCTCCCATTGGCGATTCTGTGCACCTGTGTAACGAGAGGGGCCGAAAGATTTTCGCTTTCTGGGAGCGCCCTTAACGGTAATGTCCACGATGTGGGCATTCCTGTTCCTCTTATATTAGATTATCTCCGGAATTGTGAGGATCAATGCTTAGAGGGCCCAGCGCGCGGATCTTCTATAGAGTGTTCAACGCAGGGAAGACGGCATTGAAATATCTCTATTTCAAAGACAAGCTAACCCCCGTGACAGAATCAAAGACGATATGTTGGTTACCTTCACCAGCCCTCGGGTTCTTGTGGGATTGGGTGGGGGATGAAAGCTGAGTTCCTCGATGGACCATGGAATATCGGATACCTGGAGCCGAAAACATATATAAATGGTATAAGCCGGAATAAGAGACTGACGGACATCCCGGCTTCTAAACACAGGTAACAACGGGATCTATTGCTGGATTGATAGCTCGGGGGATCCGAAAGGCAACGGTTTAGAGACCCAAGAGCACTTGGGCTCACTTCCCTGTGCACACGGATGGCTAAACATTCAACAGGCGTTCGCATTTAACTATGATGCCGTTTGATGGTTCAAACCACACAATCCCCATTTGCAATGACCCCGGTGTGCCTTAGGACAATAATGTTTTGTGCCCGGGTATGGGTTGGAATTCCGGGCCCTAACTTGGCAGATATATGGGTTCAAGGATGTGCTAATCACAGCCAGAGATACGACTGCGATAGCGAGTATTGCAAAGGGCTACGAAAGCCGCCGTGTAACAATAAGTTAACATCAGTATCCCCGGAGCACCGGAGAGGCACCATTTGTACTAGGATTCGCTCGCGAATGGATCTTGGGATATAAATGATAGGAAGGACTCAGAGGAGGCGAATCAGGGGTGAACGTATTGATGAAAGAAGAACGAGAAAGACAAGGGGAACCGACCAGGAAGCCGTAATACTAGCCTAACAGGACTAGGGGGGAAAAAGTGAAAGCTTATACTTCGGCAGAGCAAAGCAAGTGAACTAAAAATTCCGCACTATTACGGTGTTTGCGCTCAACACTTTTTGGGGTCTCTAGAACGGGAAAATTGACAAGTGATCCGCCTATGGTACTGTTAGTGGCTTTGTGGCGCTAGATTTTGCGGGAACTATTGTAGCTTGGGCCAAGGACACGTAATTCATGTTCCAGTGACCTTAAAAAAACCTGGAGGAGGTAGCACCATGAGCGCTGGAGCCAGACCACGAGTGATTGTACATGACTCCTTGGAAGCTGGAGCCTGGTCGAGCCAGGATCACACCCGAGCTGGAATCCCCCGGAAAGGAGGATAAATTGTGGGAAGAATAGTATTCATTCGCGGTCACTCGTATCGTGTTCAACCTGATTCTGACAGGGCTGGCCTCACATCCCATATTTCCGTCCAGCACCAGTTTCACCTCCCGGCCTCTAACTTAACTTACCATCTGGCAATTTCACCTTTGGGAGGTGATCTTGGGGGTTCTTTTACTGCGGTTTATCCATCACCTCCCCCTGGTTTCTCAATTACTATTGTTGCTGTCTTTAATCTTCCAACGAGCTCTATTACCCACCCCACACATACAGGCTATCTTGCACGAATGTGTGAGCTGTGCTGTCTATGCTTTCTCCAATCCCCCGGTAAAATGCTATCAGTACTATATATCGGTGCCCAAAGACTTTGGGCCGGCTCGGAAAGGACCTAATTACAAAGGTTGCTGCTAGTGTAGTTCATTGTGTGTGATCGTGGGGGCTAGGTTGGCCCGAGTACTAACTACTAGACTACCTTAAGCAATGTTCACTCAAACGTATATATCACTCGCATCCCTTTGCAAGGAACCGAGGTTATATATACATCCCAAAGCCCCTCTTCGCACGACACATATCTTGCCAAAGCAACTCGACCGCCCCCCCCCCCCAGAAGCTATATCATTCATTGAACCGGTAGCCACCGTTTTAGACCACGATAAACATACTCACCAATCCCGATACCGATACCACTACTCCCCACCCTTTGCCGGATCCATCCATCCATCCATACAAACCTCACTCACTGAGCATCCCGTTAGCGAGTGTGTATACCCCCCCTCCCTAGCCTTGTAATTCCTTCCCTCGTCCGTCCCTCCGTACCCGTCTCGCCATCCGCCCGTAACCTCCCAAAATAGCGGAAGCGTCAGTTGTCCCCCTGCAAAGAACATCACAGCCGTTTCTCTCCGTGGTTTCTTTTCTTTTCTTTTCTTTTCGCGACGGTGCTAACGCCCTCCGTTCGTTCGTTCTTCCGTCCGGACAAAGTTATGATAATAGATTAAATTCTCGGTTGGTGGGTTTGTTCAGGTCGAGGAGTGTTTTCGGCATGCCAAGACGGTCCGTGAATGCGATGTGTGGGCACGATGATTAATAGGTTATGCTTGTGTCCGGTTTTAGGCCTACCACTACGGTACCTGTACTGTGTATATCATATAATACGAGTACTAGAGCATATGGTATTGTGTGCCAATGCGATGCTCCGGGCCCGGTTGGAGGGGAGAAATATCGGGCGTATGATATGATGGCTTTTATCGATGTTGCCGGTCGTGCCCCCCCCCCCCCTTCCTTCCTTCTTTCCTTCCTTCCAGCCTCGGCGGTGCCGGGTGCGTTACATCATCGGTGGTCACTCACACCCGGACTTCTACGATATGATACGGTATTGTATATGTATAATACCTCTGTGATTCCTCCATTCGTATCGCTGACTGGGTGGATGGGCCTTTGGCTACCGGACTGTTGTTGTGTGTTGTTGTGTGTACCGGTATACGGGCAGCAACCCCGATGGTATGATAGTGTGGAGATGGGGGACGGTGATATTGAGGGTTTGTAGACCTAAGGGTCAGAGGAGATTGTGTTCTCACATTGTGTTTGCTCCTGTACCGATATTTAGACGGGCCACTCACACCCGCGAGAAACAACAAAGTTCCATCTATCATAACTTACCGCACCACCGCATCCGTTCAGCGGACTGGACCAGCTCAATGAAACCTGGCATATCCCCGCGGTGCTCATTCCAAACCTAGCCTAGCCTGACCTTAATAATAATAATCTTTATCATGATACTACGGTAGTCAGTGCCGCTCGCTCCGCCACATCCGCTTTATCCACACTGGACCGCGATATGATTCACCCTGTTGGTAGGTGGTACTGGGATTATCCTCACGGTTGTTGGGGTATGGAGAATTGTGTGTGTGGGCGAGCGTTAGCAGCCATGCATTCCCTTTTATATAGAAACCTACGTAGCTAGGAAATACACCAAGCTCCCTTCCTCTCTCTCTCCCACGCACACCAGGCGCTATCACCCTCGACCATCACTTCACCCACCCCAAGGCATACCGTAAGAACGTATAGCAGCTGTAACGCTCCAGCCGATAATAATTGCACTAACTATGCGTACATTACACCACAAAAAAGGGACAGAAAATAGCTGGCCAACCGATAGAATGCCGAGAAATTTAGGGTAACGAGCGTCATCTCCCTCCTCAGGGAAAGGTGCCGTACTTGACCTGAATGAAAAACATTGTTTCATCCATGCTGCTCGCTACCCCACCGCGCTCGACACCTTATCAGGTAGTCTAGAAGGAAGAAAGACCCGAGACCCCCCAAAAGCAAACATCTATGAGAAACGCCGATGGGAAAAAAATCGAAACATCGAAACCGTTTTCTTTCTTTTTTTTCTCCCCTTCGTTTCCTCCCCCCCCCCGTATGAGAAAAAAAACCCATTCCGGGAGCATACAATGGTGTCGGTTTCAAAATAAGCAAAGTGAAACAAAAGCAGTTCAATATCGTGAGGGATACAGGGGGAGAAAGCTCCAAAATTTTTACAAGAGGTGTGAATAGTGATGATGGATAAATGAAGAAAAGAAGTAGGGGGAAAATACAGTAGGAACCAAAAGTGAGCATCGCGCTCAAAAAGAAATAAGTGAAAGAATATCCAACTCCTCTCCAAGAGGGTAATTCTAGGAAATGGGGTAAAATATGGGGCTATAGGCCTTCATTAGAACTCAGGCTAGACAAACCCAAAGAAGAGCGCAAAACCAATCAATTACCCCCACTACCTCCCCTTCGAGCGTCTTCGGCAGGCATATGTGGTGGATGCTGCTGCTGACCTTTCCAAGTTCCGTTCCTAGCCATCAGGTTGAGATCTTTCGAATAGACATCCTCTTCAAAAACAGTGTCTTGCGGCCGATGTGGCATCAGTGGCTTGTCGATAGGGGCAGGTGCCGTCTTATAAATACCATCGCCAATATAATATCTGATGGGTTGTGAGGTGTTAACGCTGGGTATTTTGCTCTCTGCCGGGGCACTGGAGGTAGAGTGAGAGTAAAGGTTGTCGTGTGGCCGAAGAACCCGCGAGGAAGAATGGGTATGGGATGTGTCACCGCTGAGGATAGGCGCCGAGGTCACGGGAGAAGCCCACGGCAGGCTCTCGTAGGGGTGCTTATTGTGGTTCGAATCTTGTCTGGGGGCCCCGCTGTATTGGGGAGCATACTGCTGATGGCTCTGCTGCGGCTTGTAAGACCCGTTGCTGGGGCCCGCGTAGCCATTATTTATGTAGTTACCGAAATCCGTAGAAGAGGGCACCGGCTGTCGGGGAAGTGATCTGTTGATGATATGAGTCCTGCTATCAGAAGGTTGCGCCGAAGCCCTATCTGGGTTGTTGCTCGCAGGGGCTTGGAACTGTGCTGAAGGCGGTTGGGGGCCGGGATACGTGTATCCCACGTCGGTCCAAGGGGGAGGATGAGAAGGCTGAGAAGGCTGAGGTGGTCGAGCATCCCGGGCAGCCGAAGAGTTCGGAGCGGCATATTCATGTGGCTGTGGAACTGCAGCACTTCTGTTGGCTGGATAAGGTGAGCGTGGGATGAAGTTCGGAATGTTGACCGATGAGCCACCGTTGGAAGGGCCGTAGTTTGGATAATTCATGGGGGCAATCTTTGAGGGAGGTGGCCTTGGTACTATATGAGGATACCCGGAAGTGCTCAAGCTATTGGCAGCCGCTCTAGCACTATTTTCGGCCGCCTTTTGTTGGCTACGTGCTGCAGAAATTGCGGCCGGTGGGAATAAATGGTGATCTTGTGGGATATTGTGGTAAAGGTCCCTCTGCGTTCTTTTATTCGTCCAGCTAGCCTGTGGTGAATTATTGATGTTCCGTGAGCCTCTAGGAGGGACAGGTGAGTTGGTTACTGTTGCGTTCGAATCTGAATGGGTCCCTTTATGCGATTGAGGAGCTGTGGGAGACGTAACCCCCGGTTTGGGATACTCAGTCAAACCCGGAGGCGGCCCAGCCCCAAACTTATCGCTGGTGTGTCTTACTGACGGGTCAACTTTAGGATGGTTGGTATTGGCAGTACCCCGCCTCTTCTGTAAAAAGTCAGTATGGCTTGGTTTGTAGCCAAATGGGTCGCGACATGCCTCTTCATTGGCCGTGGCATCTTGCCTATGGATGGTTTTTGAGAGTGGAGGATGGGGAAGCCTTCGACCATCAACTTTATTGGTCGCAGGGGAAGTATGTGATTTTCTGCCAGCTCCGTTGGGGCGGCCTCCGCTTGAATCTCCGTTAGATGGTGGGATATCCCCAACAAAAGGTCCACCACCCGATGCCGAAGGCTCCCTCAGTGGATTCATGTGCCCACTAGAGATCTTACCTTCGGCCGCCGGCTTCGGGCCCTCTGCTAGAGCAGGCTTAGAAGGTGTTGGGAGGTTGTTGAGAGCATTCTGAGGGCCATCGGCGCTGTGTGACGAGTCCGAATTCTCCTTCCTTGTGCCATCTCGCAATCGTTTTGTTGTTGATGTGGAATGTTTACTCGGTGTTGAGGTCTGGATGTGCCTGTCGCTGGGTGCCAAAGTGCTGCCAGTTTCGTCTTTAAATCACCATGGGGAAGAGTGAATCCCAATCGCGTTAGCCTTCCTCGTATCATCATGTTGGGGTAAAACGGATACCAGATTTGGGGGAGTTTTGCTTGCTTATGCTAGAAGAGGGATCAGGATCGGATATGGGTGGGGTAGACTGACCATGCACGTTACAAGTGTTGCTATCGAAGGGGGGGCCGTTCTGGGCCGCTTGAGGCTCGCCGGCCGAGTTAGTTGCCGCGGAGGGAGGGGGATTGCGAAGAGCCTTTCCCGGCGCTGCCAAGCTAGGATTCTTGGCAGCTACTGACAGAGGGGACGGGGGTCTAGCATCGGGCCCGCGTGGTGCAGAGCCAGCTTCCATAGAGTACTTGGGGGGAAGTGCCTTAGTTTGTAAAATGCCTGTTTTTGGCCCCATCTCAGGGCATATCACACCAGCACAAAGAGAGTAAAGACTTCGTCTTAGTGGTATTTTGACGGGCGGCCCCGGCTCTGGTTCATCTCCGCTATCCGATGAGTCCTGTTGATTGGTATACTCTACGTCATCGGTAGAGGGTTCGCCCTCTGGGGAAAGCTCAGTTACTCCATTGCGGAATTGAACCAGTGCTTCCATAGCCAACCCTTCGCGTGTCGTGACCCTCCTTGGGCGGGAAAATTGTGCGGGGTCGCTTTGATCAATATCGGCTGGTGTCATGCCTGTTAGTTGGAGCTATAGAGGATACGGATAAAAGCAAACAAGAAACAGTGGGGCCTTACAATCCAACACAAATTGGAGGCCGCTGGTCCAAGCAAATCCATTCAAGCTTCCTTCGTCGTCGGGCTGGGCTGCGTTAGCACCGGAAGAACTGTTTTCGCCTGCAGCGCTCTTTTCATTGCTTATGGAATTCTCCCGCTGGGCGGGCTCTTGAGGCCGCATGGGCGGCGGCGATACTGCGGGTGTCCCAAGCCCGCTTGAGACAGCGCCACCTGCTCTCTTGCATCGCTCGGCCGAGGTCTCAAGAACCTTCCGATCATACAACCCCTGGTTGGACCGAGTGGCAATTTGGGGTCGGTCAAAAACTGAGCGGTCTCGGCCTCCACGTGTAATGAAGTTTTCGACCAGGTCCGTCATCGTAACCTGATCAATATGGTCAAGATTACACCTCCGCAACACATGTTCATTCAGATACGGGTCCTCTACGGCCCACAGCTCTGAGAGCTCATGCCCTTCCCGTAAAAACCTTTGAATTGTATGCTCACACAACTCAACAAAATTCGTCTTGATAGGAAACAAATTTGTTAGCCTCTGTGTTATAAAAGAATTCCCAAGCACATCATACTGACCTCAAATGCTTCCCGGACAGCCCACTGTTCAGCATTGAACACCTCTGATGCATTCCCTTTTTTAAAATCGAGGTCTCTTTCCAGCACAGAAATACGGCCTTCTACCTTCTTTTCTAACCGCTCCTGGACCTGCTGGTAAAAGGGGGTTTTAGAGAAGTAATCTTTATCGCCTTTTAAGTCTTTCAAGACCTGGCTTGCACGCTCGCGGTTTAAGTTTATCATAGTCCTAGAGTAGGTCTTGGCAGTTTCTCTAAGAGCGCACTGACGTTCCTTCAGTTGTTCAAGAGAAGCCAGATTTTTGGTAACCGTTACGCTCAACCGCGCGAGCGCAAGATTTTTAGTCGGGCGTACAATTGATACATCTTTTCGCAGTTCCGACGTCCAGTCGTACTTCGTCACATCACTAGCGACGCACGACGTACCGGGCTCCTTTGCAGGGGCAGCAGCAGGAGCCGTCTTAACAGCGTTTTCTCCATTGGCAGGCACTACTTTTGGCTTCCGAGGTCGATATGCACCTTTGCCCCCCCGGGAACCCGGGCCTCCAGTTTGGCGACTGCCCTTTCCCCGCCCGGGTCGTCCTCGACCTCTTACTGCCTCTGTCCCTCCCTTGCCCTTTGCCACGGGAGCCCTAACCCGCGATCTAGCTCTCCCAGCCTTTGCACCAGAGGGTGGCGATTTATCTGTGCTAGTAGAGTGGCCCGCTAGACCATCCTGGATCATCTCCAACTTGGTGCGTCTCCTCTTAGGCGGCCGCTCGTCGATATTAGGACCTTCGACCTCCTCTTGCTCATCCTCCCCTTCACCTTCGCCCGCTTCATCCCTTCTTTCATCCTCACCCTCACGACACCCACCGCGGTCCCCCCCATTCCCCTCATCACCATGGTGCAATTCATGATTATCGGCCCCGCTGACGCCTTCGCCCCCATCATCAGGGCGCTCCTTATTTTCCGGTACCTCCGCTATCGGATTATTTGGAGCTTCCATATGCACCGGGCTCTCCTTTGAGGTCTTGCTGCCCGTGCAGCTATCTTGGGCTCCCTTTCGTCGCCGGAGCGTAGCTTGCAAGGGCATGGTTGGTTGTCGTGCTGAAGTTCTGGGGGCCGGAGTCGGAACAGTGTGTTCCGGCTCCGCCTCCCCGGCTTCCATAGACTCTCCTTCTTGAGGAGGGGGTGTTGGAGTTATTGAGCCATTGGCGGTACTCCCTTGATCAATGCTTTTTCTTCCCCTACCACGAGGACGACCCACCCTGGGGCGCGGGCCACGTTGGCTGCCTCGCTGTTTCGCTCGGCTCATTGTGTTTTTTTTTTTTTTTTTTTCAGCCAAGAAAAACGGGTAAGAGATATTTACAGATAAAATGAGGGCTGTAATATCTCAAGTCAGTTATGTGTGGAAGGGTTAGAGAAGTACCAACTAGGGAAAGCGCATAATGTGATATAAGATGTTGAAGGGTAAGTAAAGGGTGTTATAGGCAAGCAAGCGATCATGAGTGAATGGAATATAAGAAACGTCAAAGTGGGGGGAAATAGTAAAAGTATATGTGTTGAAAAATAATATGCAAAGGGCGGCGAGGGGGGGGGGGGATGGCGTTGGGTGAGGATGAACTTACAGGATTATCTCAGAAGCGACGATTGTCGTTAGCGTTGTACACCCGGGGTGTGATGTGATGGGCAGCTGCAAATAAAAAGACCCAAATGTCTGGGCCAAAGTTCTCTATGCGAGATTAGTTAGGGTATGTTTCTCTGCAAGAGCGGGTGAAAACCGATAAACACCGCAAGAACAGTAAAACTGATATTTTACCACTCTTGCCGATTTGGAATATCTCCTCGGAGAGTCCCGGTTCACGAGGTAATTTGATCAAGAAGAGAAGGGAAGGGGGAGGGAAGGAATTGGGCGTGATGACACTCAACCAATCGCCGGGGGTCAGGTAAAGAGAGGAAAAAATAAGGCAAAGGCGACGTCCCTCACGAAACAAAATAAAAGCAACGAGAGCAATCAAGCTATAGGGGGGACAATACCAGTAGAGTGAAAGTAATTCAAGTAACCGCTGTGGGTTGTTGCGATTTGTGATTAAGTGGTGTCGAGTGTCATGGGAAGAAGAGAGGGAGAGGGAGAGAGGGAGAGAGGGAGAGGGAGGATGAATAGCGGACACACGATTGATGGCGATGCGCGCAGCTGGTGGCCAGCCCCCGTTCCTCCGGCGAAAATATTCCACGGAATATACTTCGCCCAGAGCCCACGGTTCAAAAAGTGGGAACGTCAGACGAAATCTCTTTTAAAAGAGACCGATGCCAGCAGGTTGATGTATAAGAGATTTTACTCTCTGCAGTTGTTGCGAGGAGAAAGGTGTTCAAGGTGCAGCTGCCCTACCGGAGTTCAAAACCCAGCTCCCCTGTACCGGTATGTACCGAAAAACACAGGTTGAGCCGCTACTAAAAATCCCCCTCGCAGGAAAGGGCTATGTGAAGAGCAGAGGAAGGAAGAATGAAGGAGTGGAGGAGCCAAGAGAGAGGATTAGCCGGTCTATTGTGGGGAGAGAGGAGAGATGATGATGGGAGGAAACAATGTTGTATAGCGATGTCGAAACAGCGAAGAGAGTTGGTTGCTATTACAGCAGCAAGGGCAAGTCCGTAGGAGTAGCGTAGGAAACTATACGACCTTGTCGAATCGGGACGCCTTGGGCGGGCCAGTTTGAAATAAAAGAAAATAAATACACAGCTGTCCTATCCAATATCTTGATTACAACCCACCATTCGAGCGATTTCAGTAGCCTTGTTTCAATGTACGATTAGGAGCACGCAAATAGAGCCATCAACTGGGCCTGCCATGTGAATGATTTGTCGGGAGAGATGGTCCTTAAGCTACCGGTACGGTACAGTACTCGACAGAATGTGGTACAGTACGGTACAGTACACGGCTAAGCCCTTTTGCATAGGTGGCCATCAATCAGGAGCCCCATCTCTGACTTCGCCCTCAAAGAGAGGCCGCACTTTACGGCGAGGGTCTCAGGTATTTGATTGCTTACTGCTCCTGTACTCGAGTACCGCACGGTATCATGACGGTATTGACGTATCCCCTATCGGGTCCCGGGAATGGATATGGAAACCTTCATCGGGTCTTGATCCTTGTATCCGACTGTAACAAGTCACATGAATCTAACAGCATCATTTTCTGGCCGTTTTCCCTTCCCTCTCGACTCTCCCACCCAAAGGTGCCCAACGTTGGGGGCTTCTACTCGTATACTCGGGTACCGGTCCCCCCAAGAATAAAGAATGATGGCGCCGATATCGATTCGAGATGATTTAATTTCTTTTTCCTCGATGCTACAATATCATAGCGGTACAGTGACTCGGGTACCCTGCGATGATCTCCGGGAGCCCCACCATCGGTATGTCGAAACCTGCCAAACAGCCGTTGCCGTACAGTAAACGACCGGATGGCTGGGTGCAGGAGAAGAAGGGTACATATGTGTATGCATACATGTATATATTATGTATATATACCGGCGGAAGCTTAAGTGAAGCCCCAGTTAGATGATCTCAATCTCATCCAGCGTGTTTTCCCTTGAGTGCGGCCTTATTATTATATGATTATAAGAGCGGAGAGTCCTTGGGGCTGGAATGCGGACGCTCGGTACTTTGGATCTAGCCGAGAGCTTCCCCCAACGGTCATTCTGTCCTTGGTTGTGTGGTCTACATACCGGCGATGCATCAAGAGAGTGCTCGCTGCGCCTTACTAAATTTATAATCTATAATGCCCATCGTCCTGGGCACACGATACCGGTAGACTACCGCACCCGCATTGGTTACAGGAATTTCACCGTACCCTACTCGAGCACTGGTGGAAACACTGCGAGAAACAAAGCCCCCATGCAGAGCGCTCCTCCATGATACCGGTGCAAGTAGCCTAACCGCCTTCCACTCTAGCTATGATATTTGCGCCGCACGGCCAAGAAAGCAAGATTTTACCCCCATCACCGCAGTACAAGTACGGCAATCTGGCTTCGGTCCTTAACAGCGAGGTGTAGTCCGCCGCTCGATTCAAGGAGACGATACCGGCACAAGCGCAGGGTGGCTAAGTTACGGTGCTGTATCCCGTCAGTTCAGATATGCATCACTCCCGGTACTGTACTTGTTAAGCTTTGTACCACTGGATCTACTGGGGGTCCCGTGCTGGTTCAAACAATGATATCTCATTTAATTGGTCCGCAGAGTCCGCCCCTCCAGGCTCGTTGTATCAGCCTCTACCCGTGGCATGACTCTTGTGCGAGAACAGTGGGGCAGGGGGGAGGCTGATAAAAGGAAGCTTAATTCCTCTCGATCGATTTCATTCTACAGTAGCAGCCGTTTTCACGCGGCCTCTTCACCGCTTCCCTCGGCCAATCGCTACTAACCTAGTCCTTCTTCAACCGCAAAGGGATTGATATCGCCAACCGCTAAAAACAAAATGGTCTCATCCCCTTCTTTTCTTGCGCCCTTGGGCGCATCCTCACCCTCTCTGGGCATTGCTCTCGCATCAGTCGTTTTACTTCTCAACTTAGGCGCAACGATGGTAAATGCGCAGTCGGAGGAGGTACAACTCGGAGAGCCTCCAGAATGCCTTCTCGACTGCGACTACGCAAAAATGTGGGACAATAGCGATGGTGAAGGAATACCTGAGGTATGAAAGGACCCTCATGGACGGGCCCTCCAGTACAAAATTTATTAGGGACCCGAATAGGGGTATTGCGGATGAACCGATATTAACGAGCTTTTCCGCAGGTGCAATGCGTCAAAGATGTCCTCGGCTCGGAATGGAGGAACATCACGGAAAATGGGATGGAAGAGCTGCCGGAGGATACGGTCAAAAAATTACAAAGCTGCGCTTGCACGGACAAACCTTTCGTGAAGGAGGTCGCTACCTGTCTTTTTGAAGGGGTAAGCTAACTTCCCCCTGGAATACCGGTAATCCCTGGATCCAGGATTGTGTGTCAATTTAAGAAATGATTACTAATATCCTTGCAGTGTGCCGACAACAACACTGCTGTGTAAGTGTGACAATTCTTACTGTGGCGCGGTGTTTGTTGGATAGCTTACCGCAGTCCATCCGTTGGAGATGAGTGCGAGAGAGAGGTCAAGTGCTAATACAGGACCGATTACAGCTCTGAAGGGATTTACCTCGGCTATAGAGCCTGCCATTACATGTTTAACGTTACTCTCCCAGCTCCAACCGGTAGGTGTAGCACTACGGAACTGTGGCACCCCGTCCCTGCAGTTACTGGTATCCCCTTGGGGTTCGCCGGGCTTAAAAATATTGACCTGCCACGGGACTACCCGCCCTCCAATCCAATGCCCATGTAGTCTCGATGAGGGTTATTCCCCTTATTGCTATCTTTTCTACCTTTATCTTTGTTGATTCCTGTTTCTATGTGATCCCCCTGCTAACAACTTCCCATGGCATAAATAGATGTTGTCAAGATCCTCGGTATTTCTGTTCCTTCTGGGGTTGTCGTTCCCACAACCGTCTCAGGTGTCCCTTTAGCAACAAGCTGGCCCGGAGAAACTACTAGCTCGACTGTTCCGTCTGCCTCCAGTTCTCAAAGTGGAACGACCTCTGGCTCCGCGGGTGGGGGTGCGCCAAACGTAGGATTAAGGAATGCCCCGAGCGGTCTATTGACTATCTTGTGCACCCTGTTCGCTGTCGGTTTTGTTACTGTTGGCGCAAGGACTGATCATGACAATGACGGTGACTTTGATCCTTATATCCCGTCTTGTGTATCGGGATGCTCAGATCGATTGATAAGGGGATCTAGTACCGTAAGCCCAGTGTTTGCTTGTTTTTTCCTGAAAGAGATAAGATAGATCCTAACGTTACGCCAGTGCACTTCCGCGACGCCCGCTGAGGAAGCCTCCATGACCTCCAGCTCTCAAGCACCAGTACCGCCCAGTCTCCTACTACCTTTGCCCTTGTCACTGGTGCCACCGATCCCGCTGGTATCTCATGTACCGATGCACCCGTCAGAAACGCAGCCAGGGAGAACGACGTTGCTGTTGGAGTATCTGCCTCGGGCTTGTTTGCTGCTGCCGCAATTTTGTAGAAGGGACAAACTTTAGTGTTGGTGTTGGCATATGAGCCGTACGAGGTCTAAATGTAATTGGGTTAACAGGTTGAGAGCAAGAATTTGGTTGGTGAATCGGGGCTTCCGTTACCCCAGACCTTTCAACCCCTTAACCTCTTCCTTTATTTTTTCCCCCGAATGCGTGATATCGGGTTGAAATGTACCGGGCCTCGAGGACTCCCGTGTATGAGTCTATTCCCATGTAGTAACCCGACTCTGTCTGGGCCCATGAATGAAATAAGCGGGTGGCCGAACGGGGAAAGGAGGGGGGTGTTCGCAGACCGGGAGACTGCCGTAACGGGTTCCTGGGAACGAGTAATACTGCTCCTCCCCCTCCCCCTCCCCTTCCGGTTAACAGCCCTATACGAGCTGCCAATGAAGCCTCGAACACAGCGCCCGTCGGATAACAACACATGTAACCGCAGCGTTATTGTCAGGACTCAGGATAGCAAGCCTGTTTCAGCATCGTAGCTCGAAAGCCAGCAGTAAACTGCTCAAAGAGCAGCCTACGGCAGTGCACTCCACAGCTCAGTGGCCCACGACGGTAGGGCGTTTGGCGCGGGGCAGTCCAGAGAGCTCAGGGAAGGCGTCCATTCAGAGGGAGCGGAGAAGGAGAATAGGAAGGCGTGTCCGGTAATGTGTTAGATGTCGATGTCTAAAGGGTACGGTATCCGTCCCATCTAGGACAAGAACGGATACTGGCGCTGAATAGGCACGGGGGAGAAGCCAATCATTTCGCTGAGAACTGTCGGCTTAAACCCTTTCGGATGATCGCCAAGAAATTGTGGCTTACTAAAGAGCTCGAAGATTTAGACCCGACAACTACGAGTAATACTATACTGTCTTGTGTTAGTGTGCTAGCGGCTAGTCGTAGACAAAAGCTGTAATATCATAGGAAATATTATGAAGGAATAAGTAAATACACAAGAGAAAACAAGAGGGAAGGAAAAAGAAAGGAAAAAAAAATGAATGTTCGGCTACAACTCTATTCCTACTATTAGTAACACACTGGTATTGCCCTTAGTCCCCCGGAACAAGCAGCAGCAACGTTTCCGAATTTACCTTCCTCCATACCCCCGAGAAAATCTGGAGTCCGCCGTTTCGGTTCATTGCTCGGAAGAACAAAAATGCTTGACAAACATTCCACCCCATCCATCTCTCCCCTCTATAGCCAAGATCAATCGTCATGTTCCACCCCCCTCCCCAGAAACTCGGGTAAACCCCAGCAAATCTCCCAATTGCCTGCGGGCAGAAATAATACAACCCCTGGGCTCATAGGATCCTGGCTTCCAAATCCGACCCCTGCTAGTTGAGGGTTAATATCGAGCAATGGAAGAAACCCCGGAATATCGCGATGTGCTGCCCCGACGCCGGGATTAAACGAGTTCATGGTGTGCACGGCAGGATGGGGGATTTAAGGGCTAGATATAGAGAGGCTGAAGGGTGTCTTGTTGGGGATATCGAGACACGTTTGGTGCCTCGTCCGTCGGGAGATTTCTTTGCTCCGATGGTACTCCGCTCAAGGCACTTGCACCATTCGCTATTAGGGGTAGGCGGGTGTGTTATGAGGCTTAAGTTCCGAGTGTGATAACGGTGGTGGTGGTGGTAGCTGATATAGGTTATTCCCCCGGGCGTTTAGGAAGTGGAGTACAGAGATATCCAGGGCTGCGATGAATCCTAGATGGAACGTGAGATGCCTGACTCCGCTCAACTTATGCATTGAGTACCGAAGGCCCCGCAGTTGGAGAACACTCTGGACGCAATCCCGAGGTGGCTTAACTAATTGCCTCTCCCAGTTACAGGAAACACCTTCGGCGAGATCAAAAGAGCGGGGTTCAATAGTACTCTGCTCCCCGTTACCTGGATACGCCATTTTTTCTTCTTCCGAGGCTCCGGTGAAGCATGTCCTTCACCTCCCAGGTTACGGCTATCTACCAATAGCCCAGGTATTACCGATGCAACCTAGATGAGTAGAGTAGATACCCTCCTTGGCTGAGCTCTGGAGAGGGTGTTCTGGGCCGTTCCAAACGTGCACTACGATAGTTAGGAATAGGCCGACTTCACCCGTCAACAGAGTTTGAAGCCGAAAGGACTAAACTTGAGAAAATTTGGATTCAGATTGCGCCCGGGTTCAAGCCTGAAAACGATAAGCCGATTTTTCGAGCCCTTGAACCAACCCACCGAAGGTAGCAGCGGGGAGAATGCAGACCAGTGGGCCACCCCAATGGTGAGGTTTATAAGGCTCACCCGCGTGTAGCATGGAGCAGATACAATCATGTTAATCGATACTGATTCAGCACCGCTCAAAATCCCGGGCGTTGCAACAGAGCCGGGCTCCAGACAATTCCAGGATTGGACACTAGTATCCAAAGAAATACCGATTGGTTTGTAGCTTATGCCCCGCTTACGTGGGTTCAAACTGACCATAACAGGTTCGAGGAATCGGCGGGCTACATTCACCCCGTCCGCCCACGTAAGCTTTTCCCTAAGTTTAAAAGTACGTTTCCAGGCCCGGGCCCATACACAGGACTGCGATCCCTGGGAATATTTGTTTCGTCGGTTTTGTCCCACCAGCCTCCAACCTCAACTTGACGCCCAATTAACATCTCTCCAGTGCCTCTTGGGGCAGAGACCCTTCAAAGCGCCCGCCCGCCCTTGTTGGCGAGTAGGTCTGGCCGACAGAACCGCAGAATCCGCCGTAACATGGGGCTACCCTGGCTTCTCTGCCCGCACTGCGGGGAAGTACCGACCGGCCAATCAGCTACGGGGTAACGGCAGGGGCCACTTCGGCAGAATTATTAAAACAAGGTGTGACGTGATTCTGTTGATACATTGTCACGAACGCCATGAAGGGTATTCCGAAGACATTGTCCTTGTATCCTCGGAACAGCGCAATACCGGTAATTAAACAAGGCCGCGGCGCTAACGCAATTAGAGAGGGAAGCGAAGTTGGCCTTCAACGGTACCGGTACTCGAGTAACACTCCCAGGGTTATGGCAAGCGATCAAGGATCGACGCTCAAACTGGGAACTAAACATGCGGTTTCTGCTAAGGGGCTCAACCTTACGAAACCCTATTTTAAGGCTCTCAATAGTAGCACTACTCGGGTAACTTACAGGATTCAAAGACATTCTGACAATCGGGTCTTCCCGTGGCGCTAAACTCCCGCCTCAAGTCCGGCTATACGAGGAGCCTATGGTCCCAGCGGCTGGTATCCAGGCAACTTCCACTCGTACAAACATTAATCCCAGTAGCCCCTATCGGCGCACCTTTGGCTACCGAAAAGTCAGCTAGAAAGGACTGTGCCTATCTTAAAGGCGGTATCTTCCCCTACCAGTAGTATATTCTCCTAACTTGCCAAGTAGCTAGCGCAAAAGAGATTGGACAGTCTCCCGCGGCACCCTCCAATGGGCCCGCGTACACGGAAGAGACTTCGAGGCCAGCGGCCGCAACCTTGTCCTTTCTTCGCCGGTAATGCAAAATGTAAAGACTTCTAACCAGGCCATTGACTTCACATGTACCTCCCCCATTCCCTCTCTGATTGAAATCTTCCGATAGCTGACAGCTAGGGATAGTTGAACCCGCAAATGGACCCGGGAGATAGTGGGACCGTAACTTACCGTGGTTTAGGGTGGTAGGGTTGGATTAAATGGGGAGGGAAAGAAGTAGTGGAGGCTATTGTAAAGGCAAACTGAGGCCACGCTCAACACAGCATTTACTTCATGGACTTTTCTGCCTCGACCCATATAGCCTTTATCTCGCCTTAAAACGCCCACTTGTTACTGTTCAATCTGCAACTCACGAGTGAGCCCTTATGATCAACCAGACAGATGGAACGACAAACATCCTGGCAGCTACTGCACCTTAGCGCCCTAGCCAACAGAAGCCCTTGGCAAGTGCGCCTCGCTCCCGTGAATTACGACACCCAAAACTAGTGCTCATCTCGACATGGTAATTCCACCCGTAACTAAACCAGAAAGAAACACGCATTACATGCAGCGCAACAACTCACATTACTTGTACCCCAAGTATACCCGTCGAAAACCAGTACGTGATTGGCGAGAGGGAAATACAACAACTGGCCAGGAAAACTCTCCGGTACCGCATCACACGATAACCCCCCACACACACATCAAGATACGGTATGGCAACATAACCAGTACTGTACCAGTACAGTACAGTACACGCGAAAGGGGACGGGCTGCACTGTGCTATACTCGGATGCCAGGAGCTGGTCTGTGAACACGGCCGTTTCCGGTATGCAGCCAAGCCCATTGATTGTATGAGTGCTCGTAAAGGGAAGGGATCCCGTTCGGCATTGAGACCTTTTGTTATCGATAGCGGTTTGGCAATTATCGCCGGGCTCACGGATTAACTCCCCCATGTGAGCACCGTGTCTTGCTACCCGTGGCGATCGCTGTACGGGGGAAGTCAGTGGATGGTCAAGCAGGGATATTGGAACGAGGTATCGCGCGATAAGTTGCAAAATGCCAGAGTGGAAGTAGGTACAGCGGGACAGCAAACAGTAAAAGTGTGACATCTAATGATTACTACTCGGGGGGGGGGGGGAGGGAGAGGAAAGGAAAAATATGATAACTATCCAACATCTGCTATGGCATTCGCCTTCTTCGCGGATGGATGCGAGGAAACCACTAGCAGTAAAATCAAGGGAATAAAGAATAACCCTAATATCCACATATAAGAAAGGAACATCCCTCTCCAAACACAGCACCTTACTCCAAATTCTTAAACACAAATGGCCCCACATTGTTCACTGGTCTTGCCGCTCCCGGCCCTCCTCCCGAACAACACCCCCCCGCAGGCTCAAATGCCAGCTTACTCGCTTTGTCCGACCTATCCATAACGCCCTTCCACTGCGAAGCAACTTGGCTTGGTGTTGAAGAGTAACTGGGTGGGACGTCCAGGGCTGGATTTCTCAAAAAAAAGTTTCTCGGTCTGAGAAGCAGGCTCAGTGGTTCTGCCGGCATGACGGGAAAGTCTTCCGGGGCGGGGAAGTGTGTCAGGCCGAAGGTGTGCCAGACGACAATGTCCTCGTTTTCAATATTTGCGCTGCCGTCTGCTATCCACTCTGGCAGACCGCGGGACGGCTCGCCGGAGGTTTGACAGACATGTCGACCGGCGGGGTTGAGTTGGCCGTCGGCGTCTGTACAAGTTATGGGTTAGAGGGTGCGAGCTGGGCAGCTATGGGATATGCTTACAAGGAGTGACGTGGATTGCATGTCTCGCGAATCCAGCGCGTTTCCAGACAAGACTACCTTCCTTGGGAAGCAATTTTGGGGCCTCTCTGGAGACGAGCTTATAGCCGGTGAACTTCCCAGAGTATGGGTGGATCTTGTCTGTGTTGCAAATATCCCAAGTCCTAGTTGTCGAACCCTCGTAATCCGATATGGATTCCCCCACCTTGGTGTATTTTGTCCTATTGGCGTAGAAAGCATTCCCGTATTTATTCTCGGCGCTTCCTACCGGAGCGGCGCTGGGGGTCGCATCGACTTGGAATACGGTATTCTTCTGACCGTCTATCTGGGGGTCGAGACGAAGGCAGAAAAGGTGTTGGTGGTTGTGCGCCTAAGACATACGTCAGTTTGAGACAAGAGAAACGGAGGGTTAGGGTTCAGACATTAACCCCCGGGTGGACTTCTGTTCCCCATCCCTTTGTGTCCTCGCCGGGTCCCATAGCATAAGTGTTCAGAATACCCGTCAGTTTAATCTCAAGTTGGATGGTCGCATCCTGGTGAAATATCCAGTATACACAATACTCGTAATTGGCGGCGGTAAAGATTTGCGAAACCACAAGCTTGCGCCCACGAGTGACTATCATGGAGTTGTCTCGGTAATCGGTGTGCTTGAAGAGAATGCCCGCATCTTCCTCGTGAATGCAGACCGCATTCTTGATGGTCACAGCGGCTCCGGCGTTATTGGAGAAGTTTGCGTCTAGATAGTGGATTGAGCCCTTGCAATCGCAGCCAAGACTGTTGGGGCTGTTATTAGCCAATATTTGGGATGTGGAGAGGCTTAAGGATCTTACGATAGCGAATTCGTCATGTAACCACCCCCATATTCACCCAGATCGAAGGCGTGCTTCCTCTGATGTGGGTGCTCCGGATTGCCATATGGCACTACCATCTCTGCCAATGATATACGATAGAACAAGGGCCTAACATTTCCCTTATCATTGTAGGTAATGTTGTTCAGGACAATGCCCTCTCTGCCATTGAAACCGATGTGAAAGTTGAAGTTCTGCCAGCTGATTTTCCTCCCATCTATGGCGAAGGAAACACCCTCCGGCTGGGTGATATTCAGAGGCTTCAGATCGGTGCGATAGCCGCCCTCTCTCTCAATATCTGCAGGATTGTAGTTACTGCCGAAGGTGTTGACTGGCCGGCGAACACCAGGGATATCAATCTGAATGATCTCGCCGGTCTCCGTGTTGACCACCGGGCAGAAGTCAAGTGGGTATGCATACTGCATGTCGTCGATATTAGGACGGTAGTACATTAGCGCTTGCTGCAAACGGACATCGCTCCCAAACCGCTCGTCGTACCCAATTGTCCATGCTGCGTTAAAGTCTCTCGTCAATTCCTTATTCATCGCAATGATCCCGAGGAAGAAAACATACGGTCACAGTAAACCTTATGCATATCCTCTTCAGGTATTCCCAGGATCAGGCACTGTTCGATAACCCTCGGGTCCTTGCGCACGAGTATTTCAGTCGCCTGCAGATCTTCCATAGTGATCTATTTGCGATGCATCAGTTGGTTTTTACTCTGGCGCATTCTGAAAAGGGTTTCCGGTGCAGCCTACCATTGGCTGGACACCCTCCAACTTCTCCCATGCGACCACCTTTCCATCAATCAAGTCCACGATTCCGTCGTAAAGTGCGAATGACCTGTCGATGGCCACGACCTCTGCCTTCCGCCGAGGCCTCAGTGCGTTCTGCTCATCAGCTAGCCACACAAGCATATCTTTCTTTAGGGGCTCATTCAAAGTGATGGCATTGTATTTGAGCTGGCCGTACTTCTCGCGAACAATAGCAGTGGCATATTCGATCTCTGTGTTTGACAATGGGTCGAATGGATGTGGCGGCCGGTTAAGGCCATAAAGATGGGCATTGAGCTGTTTGAGCCTTTCAAGAATTGACATGGTGAGACCCGCAAAAGCGAAGGATAGACCTGAGGATGAGGAAATGAACGAGGAGGGGTAAGAGCAGATGGGTGGTTCGAACCTAGACAATTTCACTTTAGAAGTCTAGATATCTCAAAGAGGGAAGAATGAGGAGTCTCGTGGCCTCAAGGAAGGGATAGTGAGGAGGAGGGGGAGGGGAGGGGGGGGGCAATGAGGAAGGTTTTATTGAGTAGCCCGAGGCGTATCGGATCCTATTCTCTCCTCTACTTTCTATGGGTAGCGAGGTTGCGCCGCGGATTTATGTATTATATTTTCCATCTGCCCCCACCAGGAGAGGCTCTTCCACCCCCAGGCTCTTCCACCCCCAGGCTAGCCAATATTTACCGGTAGAAGACTGGCATCCTTGGAATCACTACTATGAGCGGAACCCTGCCTACCGGTGCTTGTCGCCTCCTGCCGTTTAAGAATCCAACCCAAGCAATTCCCCGGTTTTTCGCAGCCTATGTTTCCCTTCACACCAAGATGCACCCTTACTAAAATTCCGTAGCCAATCGCACAACGACACGACCAGGGGGAGGGGGACGCATTCTGCCCAGCTGGTAGAAGGGAGGGTTGGGGGTGAGAATAAACGGGTACTCTCTGATACCAGTTGAAGTAGAGTTACCGTAGCCTGGGTTGGATCACCCGACAAACAATATCACCAAGTGATCCCACTATCACACTACCACACTACGCAGTGGACAGGCCGAGCACCATCGGAAGGTATCGCGCGGTGGTACTTGTAGTGGCCATTATTCACAGAGGGGTACGGTGCTGCACCAGTGCTACGCCGCGAGGCCACACCATCGGACCAGTTATTTGTGCTTGTGTGTTCAAGGAAGCACGGAGGGTTCGGGTTTCGGGGGATCTATGATGCTTAAGTTGGCAGGTTCCCACAAGTGATATGCCCGAGCACTGCCGGTGCCTTTCTCCCCAAAGTCCCAAATCCATTCAGCTATATCATAGAAAAAAGGCGGCGCCACACCGTGCATTTGATGGGCACCTTGGTATAATCGAAGGGTTTATAGTGATCTGCTAATAGACTACCGGTACGGTGCTACTGTATTCTTGTGCTCCCTTCCCCAACGCAGGGAAAGTTCCCTGGCCCATGATATCTGACTCTGCCGCTCTTCCCTGCACACTCCCCCACATCACAGGAAAAAGAAAAAAAAGGAAAAGCCAAAGTGTTATCGATAAAGATGCCATCCCAACAGCGGGTTCGAGGAGGATAAAGAAAAGAAAAACATCCCGTTGCTATTGCCATGCATAGATTGGTTGATAAGTCACCGCATCTCGCTTGCTTCCCCGGAAAACATACCCTATCGTAGCTTAGACCCCCGGTTCATCCCCAATCATGGACAAGAGAGAGGATTTATTCGGAGCTACCGGTACACCACCGACCCTTGGGGCATCATAAGGGCACTGCCTACATACAACGCCGGTACGTAGACCGGCAACTCGAGCGTATTTGGAGGGTTTCTGCTAGAACTGCTCTTCAGGTAGCATATCGTGCGGGGGAAGTGAGCTCCTCTGCCTTGAGCAACTATGCCCCCCATGCTTTCCCCGCCCTTCGGGGATTCGGGATCGGAGGGGAGGCGTTAGGGTTCTTGGTATCGTGCTTGGAGAGTTTTCCCGAGAATTGGAACATCCTAGGTAAAGAATGTAATAGGTTGGATCTACACAACTCTCTTTATCCGAATGCCTTGTTGCGGAAGCTCCCTTCGATAGTCGTTCTGGACTTGATAGGCCCGTCTTCCTGAGCGTGGTTAGAACATTGCCATTGGCCTCCAGTATGGAAGTGGTGTGCACAGTATAGAGTATCTCCAGAGAAGGGATGGAGCCAGACCTGCGAGTAATTGAATTCTGATGAAAATTAGGTAAACAGTCGTGCCGGCAGTGTGCTTGTGAATACTGGTCTTGGAAAGGTTCATCAATTTCAGCCCTGGGGTTGGAAGGCCTACCATCATGAGATTTCGCCCGCGGTGCTGTACGCCTTTGGTTGGGTGCCGGGAGGAACTCACGCCGACCAATAATACTCCTTCAACTTCCAGAAGCGGTAGCTCCCTGCTAGAGATACCAGCAACGGATTCGATAGCAGACAGGCCGGTTCGAGTGCGATACTGTCACGCACTAACTTACTACTCAAGAGAGAGTCCCACAATGGCTCTCCGCGCGAAACTACTGGATGAACCCAGGATCGAGCACGGAGCGTTGGCCATCCCTCGTGGTCCAAAGGGGGGAACCGCGTTTATCCGTGAATCAAGCATGATGCGCAGTGGTATGAGCGGGGGCATGGAAAGCATCGCGCTGCGGGGCTTGTTTAGAGCAATGCCCTGCGGACGGGATTTCCGTGCTTCAGACCACTGGTGGTGCAGTGCAGCACCAGTACGGATACGCCCAGCCCCATCATCGGTGTTAAATCTATGTGTGCCGGTAAATCATCATACGGTACGGTCTGCACCGTGCCGGAATAGTGCACTGACCACAAAACCCTAACCCAATGTTTCTCGTGATTCCTGAGAAACCGATGCCTGGGTTATTTGCAAGGTATTGGTAGCCAGCAAATCCATGTCTCAGAGTCTGATTCTTGTACTCGTATACTGTGCACCGGTGTTCACAACGCAGTGGTGTGATCCGGGGTGCTTGGTGGCACAGGGCCTATCCGCGCCCCTCTATCTCTCTGGTCATACAGCACTCGCCAAAAATTCATTTGATCGAGCCCATATTATGGTACAAGAGATGATGTTGCCGGTCGTGGTGGGGTTGATGAGACGCGAGCCGGGGGATTAGTCTACAACCGCCTTGGATTTCCAATGTATGGTACCGATACCGTACCGTACTGTACCGGCACTCCACTCGAGTAGACATCTCGTGTCGATATAACTATTGGGGGCGCCTGTGCAGTACCGTAGGGTACCGGTACAGTACTGTACAGTACTCTACACATGCCCAAACTCAGCTCGAGATGCCCCCAGCCAACCGCTCAAGTCGCTCAAGTCTCAGCCCGCGCTCCGGAAACGGGGATTCGATCAGCTACATTCGGTTCGGTCGATCCCAATTTTGGGCAAGGAAACTCTCCACTCGCATCTTTTCTTCCCTTCCCTGAGGCCCTTTCCCCTATCGGGATGTTATCACGATTATTCGCTTTGTTGTTTCAAACACCTGCTTTCAGGGGAAGCGGCGGGAGTGCAGGTTGAAGCGGTTGCCACCAACAACGGGGAGTTCAACAACAGCGAACGAAGCTCCTCTTCCTCACCTTGATTCGCCCACCCTCCCCTCTTAAACCATCACCGCTGCCCCGAAAGAAAAGAAAAGAAAAGGGAATACCCCTTCTTATAGAGAAACGCCTGTCGACGTGAAAAGGAAAAGATGGCCCAACAGCAGTGGATTGTTACGCAGGATAAGACGTTCAGGAAGTGGTGAGTCGGTGATTCTCTGCGTCCCTCTCCCGTGAGCCTCGCGCCTCCCCGTCCGCCATCTCCCCCACTACCCAACCTAGGGGAGGCGTCGGCGCGGTATGAGACGTGCTGCTGGTTATGCTAACATCAAGGACAAAAATAGGCTCAACACAAAGCTATCTGCTCGAAACATCCCCCCCGCGCAATCTTTGCAAAAGGACCTAGCTACTGGAGTACTACTTTCCCCTACCACCCTTGACACCGTGGCTATCGCTAACGGTAGATGGTCTGAAGGTACTATTGATCCATCTCCTCGAAATTCTCGGCAATGAGTCTCTAGGAAAATATGCGTCCAACCCACGGTTACGGGTTCAAAAATGCGAGAATGTTCACAAAGCTCTCGAATATATCCGCGGCAGAGGGATCCAGCTGTTTAACATCGGAGCGGAAGACATAGTAGATGGAAATCTGAAACTTATTTTGGGTTTACTGTGGACCCTGATTTTAAGATTTACCATCGCCGACATCAAGTGAGCGCCCATACAATTGACCGAGAGTCGAAGCTGCTAACACGAATTAGCGCAGAAGGCTTGACCGCTAAGGAGGGCTTACTGCTTTGGTGTAAGCGCAAGACTGCGTGCTACGAGGAAATCGATATAACCGATTTCTCCACGAGCTGGAACAATGGCCTAGCATTGTGGGTCCGACCCTGCTTCTGCGGAATCCCCGATTACTCACGTAACATGAAAATTTAGCTGTGCTCTCTTAGATTTCCACCGACCAGATCTAATCGATTACTATGCTCTTGACAAATCAGATCACAAAGGCAATACAGCGTTGGCATTCAAAATTGCCACGGAGGAGATTGGAATTCCTGCATTGCTCGATGTGGAGGATGTGTGTGATGTGGCAAAGCCTGATGAGCGCAGTTTGGTGACATATATCGCCTACTGGTTCCATGCCTTTTCGCAGCTCGAGAGAATTGAGACGGCCGGAAGAAGGGTGGAGAAGTTTGTGGAAGTAATGCAGGGAGCTTGGGAAATGCAGCACAGCTATGAAAGGAGAATGGCAGAGGTTTGCCTCCGAAATGATCCTTTAGATTATCTGGCGCTAATATTTTGGTTTACGGGACACCAGTTGCTGCGGCAAATGTGCGAGATGAAACAGCAATGGTCCACAGCTACCTTCGTCGGGACATATGTCGACGCTAAGCAACAATCCCAGCAATTTTCTTCATATAAGCGTACTCTAAAGCGAGCATGGGTGGCCGAGAAAGCAGATCTCGTCTCTTTATTGGGAAATATTAAGACGAAACTTACCACATACCGACTGAAGGACTACGAGCCACCGGCTCACTTGAGTCTAGCCAATCTGGATCTAGAATGGAAGAAACTGCTACAAGACGAGAACAAACGGAGCATCGTGATCAACGAAAAGATTCGAGAGTAAGTACGACTCTGGTCAGTGGCATAATGAACTGAATGGTCCTAACTTGACGGATTTTAGTATCAAGGAGGGGTTGAGACGGTCATTCGCAGATGCGGCCAATGAGTTTGCCTTATGCCTGAACACCGTTTCACTGCAGATCAGTGAGCTAGACGGGGATCCTGAGGTATGTGCGGCTGCTGTGAGAAAACGTTTCATGGTTGTGGTTGAGGTTAATGTGCCTATAGCACCAATTGCGCATCGTGCGAACATTGCATCGAAACATAATACCATTGGAACTGGAGCTGGACAGAATCGAGAAGCTCTCGGACGATTGTGAAGAGGCCAATATCGAAGAAAATGACTACACCGTTTACTCCTATGATGAGCTCGAGTATGAGTATGGGCTTGCGAAGGAGAGTGTGGCAAAGAAGTTGAGCTTTTTGGACAACCAAGTAGGTTCCCGTTCCCCGGGGGCCCTCTCATCGGGAGGCCGGAAAGCTAATCAATGAGATAGATTGTAGCAAGAAGCATGACCAACCTGACCCCAATCCAGCTGGAGGAATTTGAATCGGTCTTCCGTCACTTTGACCGCGACCTCTCCAACTCGCTACAAGAAATAGAATTCTCAGCGGCCTTGGCATCACTCGGATTGGTATATGACGAGGAGGAGATGCACGAAGTCTTCAAAGCAGTATCTGCCAGAGGCCGCAGTGTAACTTTCGAGCAGTTCATCAGGTTCATGGTTGAGGTTACTGAGGACCAGAACAGCGCCGAACAGGTGTATCAGAGCTTTAAGGAAGTGGCGGATGGAAAGCCTTATGTCACTGAATTTGATTTGAGACACAGCTTGGTTCCGGATGGCATGATTGAGGAACTGGTTTCGACGATGCCGAAGGTCCGGGCAGAAGACGGTGAAGTGGGATTCGATTACGAAAAGTACATGGAGCGCCTGATGGGGAAAGAGCTGGATACCAACGGAGTACACCATTGAGCTCTCTCCATAAATGTCCGAGTAATAACCTATGACACCCAGTTGCTTGCGGTATTTCACGATTGCTTCTTTTCTCTTATTTCGTCTAAGCTTCCCTTTTATTCCTCTTTCGTCCGTCCCTCTTTCCTTCCCCCGCTGGTAGGGGTAAGCACAGCGTGGGGAAGGAAGGGGTCAGGTTGGAGCCTGGTCAACCAAGTTTTTCACACCCTTTTTCACCGTCGAGCCGCACGGCTTGGGGGCCGGTTCGTGTCCCCTTTCCAAAATGTGTATCGAGTATTGTAGTGTATCATAATTATCACCCTCTTCTCTTCCTCTTCCTCTCTAATATTTCTCGGCCATTTTGCAAAGTGGGAAGTGATATCAATTGCAAACTCGGGTAAAAGAAATACAACGTTTCTTGAACCTTTTCAAATGTTTGCTTGTATTGCGATGTATTAGTCTACTGCAGGTGGCAGCCTAACTGCTGATACCGGCAGGTTATGGTGCTGTACAGTACTGTGCGCATCCACAAGACAGGCGATTTCCATCCTGGAGATCGGACAGTGGCGGCCGGCGGTTCGCGGGGGTCTTGGCAGGGATCGTGCACATTTTATGGCACGGGTAGACTCCCCGAGGACCGTACTCGAGTACAGTATTGTACAAGTACTCCTACTGTACAGTACGTACCAGTACTAGTACACATTGGCCGCGCGAAAAAAAGAACCCAAGTTGCCGTACTCTATTAAACCCGTTTCACCGCTCAAGAAGGTCCCTCCCCCGTAGCCTGTCGGATCCTACAAGACCTGGTCCATTGGTGGAGTACCGGTAAACCGTCCAAACCGACCGCAAAGAGAAGGTTCAGCTGGGTTGCTGTCTTCTGCGGGTGTGGTTTGTGTCTAAATCGGTCCAAGCGTTGACCTCCTTACAGTACTAGTACTAATATCCGTCCGTCCTCACCAAGCTTCTTCGTCTGTACTCGAGTAGACCCCCAAGTGCTCTCCCAATGTGCCAATTTTCCGTTCAATAACTGTCTCCCTATCGGCGATGCTCTTGACCTACCGGTAGCACCCCGCAAAAAAAGCACAAAAAATCGACTAGCCCAAACCGCGCTGGCGTTCTGTGGGCTACAGTACCGCCCATCACCACCACCACCCACTGCTACTCTACCGACCTTGGAAATGCCATCCTGTAGCTGGGGCGTACCACTGAGCCCCCTGCAGTCCAAATTCGCCGCCTCTCTGGTCGCGACGACACTGCTGGTCGCGATACTCTTCTTCGTGGCATACCCGCGCTCGGCCTACTCCTACTCCGACTTTGAACCCGGTTTCGACTCCTTCGGCGGGGATGCCGGGGTTTTCAGAAGGCAGGATGAGATGGTCAGGGGGTTGGGGAATAGTGTACCGGGGTCTTACAATCTTGAGTTTGGACAGATAAATTACTGGGTGTTGGAGCCAAGCCAGTTGTTTGTTGACGACGGCAAGAGTGTTAGTGCTAAGAGGCGTGAAAAGCCAATCGGCGAATTGAAGAAACGGCAGGGTGGTGACGATGGTGGGGGGAGGGAAAGGTCACGGACGGTCTACCTCACGTTCAATACTTGCTTGCAGCCTCAACGCAATAATACTGGTGGAGCGGCCGGGGACAGCGACGGCGGCAGTGATGAGGACGTCCCGAGGTTGCCGCAGTTGGAGCTGTACCTGTCGAACAGTAGTTCGAACCAAGCGCCTGGTCCGGGGGTTCTGGATAGACCGCAGATTTCGATTCCAGTGGTGCAGGGGTATGCGAATTTCACGTTTGATACGGCTGGATCGATCTGGGTCGGGGTTTACGCACCCGACGTTGGGGATAGGACGTGGTGGGGCGGGATATGGAATTATGAGCTAGTGCTATCTACGAGAAAACGGTATCATGAATATGTCGATGATCAATTCCTCTACCTTGTCGACTCGGACAACGAAGCCGCGCTGTTGATTACGGGGAATATGACCGCGGGATCTGCTGCTGATGGAGGTGTGGATGAAGAGGTCGAGGGGGACGAACTGATGCAGAGACCGCCCCCATACCTAATGTATGCTCAGAATACGGGTGTGGATAGCAGGTTTCAGGGACTAGAAAGGAGTTACTGCGCCGTCACAAAGCTGGCACAAGTTCGTCCTAGGAGCCTAGACGTCAGCATGACTAGACGGGGTCTCGGGAACCTTCCGAAGCAGCAGTTCCACTTGAAGGAGTTGAACAGGAGCAGTTCTTACCTTGGGTACCTCGCCCGGCCAAACTCCACAAACCCCTCTGACACCTCGGGAATCCTCTGGCGCGCCACGCTTATCAACACGAAGAAGGACGGAAATTGTCAGATCATATACAACCTCCCATTCTGTTCTGAGGTAGCCTATGCCGTGCCCTCGAACCCCACACTATTCAATATGGATAACCTAACAAACTTCTACGACGACATCGCCAAAAGCTGGTACAAGAACTTCTCCTACTCCATCCAACAAATCCAGTGCAACACATCGAGTTCCGCACAGTACTCGCTCGCCCGAGGCTGTGCAGACTGCGACGCCGCGTACAAAAATTGGTTATGCGCAGTAACCATCCCGCGGTGCATGGACTTTTCCTCTAAACTTCCGTACCTGACCGAACGCGCCATGGGCGAGATGTTCTACAATGCATCCTCCGGGAAAAATCAGACGCACCCGTTCAACACCACTGATGCCACCCTCCCACTAAAAGATGCGAACATGACACACACAAAATCCTCCCGGAATGCTAAGATCGACCGGATCATCCGCCCGGGGCCATATAAGGAGGTCAAGCCGTGTATGGACCTCTGCTGGACACTTGTGCAGAGTTGTCCCAGCAGTTTGGGCTTCCAGTGCCCTAGATCGGATAGCTGGGGGATGGCACAGAGCTATGGCGCTAGAGACCCGAAAGGGGACGTGACTTGTAGCTACCTCGGGGCGGTGTATTTCTTGAGTTCTGCTGAGAGGAAGTGGAATTGGGTTTCCGGAGGTGGGGGTTGGATATGGGCTTTGGGAATGGCAATTTGGTTTGTCTGGACGGGTCTTTAGTTTTCTTTTTTTGCCTTCCCGTATCGAGGTCGGGGTCTCTTTTTTAATGGGTTTTCTGGCAGGGGCGTCCGTTACGTGTTTTAGAGTATTGGTTAGTAGATACCTGAGTTTACGATAAAATTTCCCTTTTCCTCTTATCCTTTATGTATTTGTTTTTATAAATTGTTTGGTCGCATATGCGTGGCAATGGAACCGGCGATATCCACTTTAATGTCATACTTCCCTCCCCCTCTCTCGCCATAGCTTCTTACACACCCCCGGATATAGCCACCGCACCATCACCCAATCTCTACCCAATTCCCAAATTATACACACACTCCCCCCCCTCTTCAGCAACAGCACCCGCAGCAGGCTAGGCAGTCCCGACCCCACTAGCCCCTCCTTCCGCCGCTGAATGATGCTCCCCATGATGCTCATCCTTCAAGAACACCGCCTCGTAAGCGCAATAGGCTGCGAACGCAACCGTGGCAATACCCAGACCGGGGAAAGCGCCCCTGAATCGGTTCCAGCGGGTGAAGGGACCAGTGTAGCGCCATGTTTCCCTAATGTTTTCATTTCAATTAGCCCTGGGAGGTTGGAGGGGGGGGGGGAGGAAGGGGGCGGACGCTCGGGCCCAAGGATCTGGTCGGGTGGGTTTTTTTAAGAGGATTTGTGGGTCGAAGGGGGGGCGAGGTGGCATTTTCGATTCGGTGATGGCTCGATAGAGTGGATTATTTGGAGGTTACCAGCAAGCTAATGTTTATGGGCGCGGGAAAGTTGCCAAGTTAGTTAGTTGGTGGGGGGGTTCACCAGGAATTACCCGGCTGCTGATTCGTGGTGAGAGGAAATGGCTTGGCATTTGACGCCCAGCCTGTCTACGATGCTAAATTCGAAAGTTATTATATCATACTTTAACCCAACTCAGGACGGGAGCCATCCATCAACCCAACCTAGCAAGAAACCATAACAACAACAACGACAAATAAAACTACCGCAGCCCTAATACGGTGCACACTACGATACGAGGGAAAAATGTCACTAAAACCCATCCCCGGCGAAGAAGATTGCACTGGCGGCGACGATGAACCGAAAATTGAAGAACCGGACCTAGCACCGGACGACCCGATGCGCGCTTTTCTGCCAAAGTCCTTCGGAAAGCAGACGATAGAACGGGACGTGAAAGTGCGTGTCGAGCAGACCCGTCGAGCTGCCCCTCCGCCTCCGCCCTGCAGAGCTAGACCACCACAAGACTCAGACTCCGACGATGGCGACAGCTCAGAAGAGGAAGAAGAATACCCCCTCTCCCATGAACTCACAATCCCAGCACACACTAAGCCCATCTCAAGCATAACCCTCGATCCGCCCGGTACGCGCTTCGTGACAAGTAGCCACGACACGACAATCAAGTTCTTTGACTTCCACGCCATGTCGACTACGCATCTTCACCCTTTCAAGACACTGGAACCGAGCGAAGCGCATCACATCCACTCCGTAGCCTTCTCCCCGCTAGACAACGGCCAGCACCTACTCGTTGTGCCGGCAGCACCGCAGGCAAAGATATTGACGCGGGACGGGGATACAGTGCTGGAGTTCGTCAAGGGCGATCCGTACCTGCGCGACATGCACAATACGAAGGGACACGTCAGCGAGTTGAGCGGGGGGTGTTGGAGTCCTATACAGAGGGGCGTGGTCGTGACGGCGGGGACGGACTCGACGGTTAGGATCTGGGATGTGCAGAGTCGCAGGGGGCATAGGGATATTATGGTTCATAAAAGCAGGGGGAAGGGTGGGAGGAGTAGGATTTGTGCAGTGGCGTGGTGTGGCGGGGTTACCGGCGGCAGTGGGAGTGGGAGCGCGGGGAGCGCAGGCGGGGGGGTGATTGGAGCCATGGCACTGGATGGGGCGCTGAGTATCTGGAGCGCCGGAGGTCCGTATTCAAGACCAGTAATGGAAGTGCGGGATGCGCATACTAAGGAGACATGGACCAGGGGTCTAACGTTCTCCAGCGATGGAAGACTGATCGCCACGATGGGCGAGGACCAATGCATAAAACGTGAGTCCCCCTACCTATAACTATCAAAGCTGACATCTAATGGCCTAGTCTGGGACACCCGCAAACTCAAAACGCCCATAACCACGCGTGCAAGTTTCCCGACCCCAACCCCAACCCCCATAATCTTCTCCCCAACCAACAACACCACCCTCCTAACCGGCGACACTAGCAACACCCTCCACATACTCTCCTCGGCAACCCTAATCTCGGAGCAAACCCACTCCCTATCCCCCCCAACCTCCCCCGAGAAAACCCATCCCCCCTCTACCGCCAGCGCCGCCGCCACCACCCCATCCCCATTGACCAGCATAACCTGGCATGCCAATATAAATCAAATCCTGACGGGCTCCGGTCACGGGTGCCTACACATCCTGTACTCCCCAACCATCTCGCGCAAGGGCGCAACAACCCTCCTCTCGCGCGCCCCACGGAAGCGCCACATCGACGACCACAACTCCGACATCACAACAACAGATCTAACAACCATCTCCGGTGACGCGGTAATCCTTCCCAATGCTCTGCTCGCCAAGAAAAGCGTCGTGGCGGATAAGCGTAGACCAACAATGCCAGCGCAGACACCGTGGGGGAAGAGTCAGCCAGATCAGGCACATATTGAGAGAAGCATTGGCTTGAGCAGTATGCGCGATGAGGATCCCAGAGAGGCATTGCTAAAGTATGCGGATGTGGCGGAGAGGGAGCCCGTGTTCACGGCTGCATGGAAGGAGACACAGCCGAAGACTATTTATGCGGAGGTCGAGGATGAGGATGAGGATGAGGATGGGGGGAAGGGAAAGATGAGGGCGGGGACGAATAAACGGGTGAAGCGGTAGAGCGATTATTGAGTGGGACATGTGGGATCACCCGGACGGGCCGTTTTATCGCGGTGATGTGCTAAATATCCTTTCATCTTTCCTTTTTTTCCTTTTTCCTTCCTGCAAAACAAAAAAATAATAATGCCCGCTTTTTTCACTCTCATGTAAACCTTACTTATGCGGTAATCTATAGAGTATGTTCCCAAATTCCATATCCTCGAAAAAAAGGAAAAAAAAAAGCCTGGCCCGCCCTAGCGCAACATAGCATATAATCAAATTTCTCCCCAACAAATATATTGTACGAGTACTATACCGACACCCCACCCCTCCCCCCCTTCCCAAGTTCGCTCCCAATTTCGTCACAAAAAAAATAAAAATAAAAGATAGAAACGCAACCTAATTCGAAATTGGAAGAAGTCAAAACTAGGCATGCTCCATACCAGTGCCATAGGAAGTACCGTATGCTAAAGCATTTCTGACCAAAGCAATCATGATAATCCACCATCACACTACAGGGAATCCAAACACTCTACCTAACAACATAGGCAAGAGGAAAATAAAAAGATCGAGTCACAACTGAGAAAGACAAATTATGCACAAGAACCCATCCATCCCAGTACTCCTAGGAGGTAACAGGGTAGAAGAAGAAAGCAGATTTATCCAAAGAAAAGAAGAGAGATAGAAAAACACCAACTCCGTAATCACCAATGTAGGGGTAAAAGAGAGAAAAAAACCTCCGACAAATTGAGGTAATAATAAAAATAAAATAAAAACAATATAGTGCCCACTCTCTGTACCTTTCAACGAAAGACTGGAAAAGGAAGGAATTTAAAAAACACCACGACCAGCGACGACTTCCAGCACGTCGTCCACTACAGCCTCAAGTTCACCCACACGAGCCCTGAGCATACGATTCTCCTGACGGACAATTTCCGCGTCACTCCCGCCCCAGACGCCCGTCTGCCTATTCCCTCTGAGAGCAGCGGCGAAGCCCCATTTTGATGTTGGGCTGTTGTTGTTGTTGTTGTTGTTGTTGTTCCCGGTATTGTTAGAAGGGGGCCAAGCTTGGCTGAGGGGTGTAGGGATTCTCATGCTTGCAATGGAAGACGCGGAGGAAGAGACGGGGTGGAGGGATTTGGCACAAGAGTCGCATTTTAATGGCGCGGCAGAGGCAGTGGAGGTTGTGATTGTCGAGGTGGATGTTGTGGAGGAAGTTTCGTCGACGCTAGTATCCAGGAATGAGCCTACGGGGCTAGCCATGCGATCCCTCTCGCGAATGGAGAATAGGCTATCTGCGTCGCTCTCAAAGCCGGAGTCGCTGGCTGCACTTGCGCGCTTCCTTCGATTAGCCATCGCAGCCCGTTGTTCAAAGTCCTGCGCCTTGGCCCTTTCGCGATGCAGTTCATCCTCCAAACCTCTTATCCGCTTCTCGTATGCCGCGAGGCGTAACTGCTGCTCCTCTCTTGCCGCTCTCTCCTCCGTGGCGAGCCGTTCCAACTGCAGCTTGTATTCTGCAGTCTTGGTCCTCGATTCTTCCAACAAATCCTGATCCTCGGCCTGTTGGTCCATCACATCCGAAAGCGCATTCGTCCGAGCCTTGTACGCTTCGTAAACCCGTTCCAGCAAGTCTCCAGCAGTTTCGGCAAGCTCTCCCAAACGCCCCTCGGGGGTTCGCTTGAGTGCTTCCTCCGGAGTCTCGGGAGTCCCCAGAGGCTCGACAGTGTACGACCCTAGCAGAGCACGGAAGGAAATGCCAGCAAACTCATCGACCAGACAAGTATCACGATCCGGAGAAAGCGCACGAGTGGACGAGCGGGATGATGGTGGGGAATTTGGCTGATTCGAACTTCCAAATGCAAAGCCGAAGAACCCCTTGTTACCAGACCTTGGGGTTCCCACGGCTGAAGCTAGAGCAGAGGCGGATGACGCAACAGCCCGCAGCGACGAGGGTGGAGGATCCTGCCCCTCTGGAGAACTCTGTCTAGTCGACGGCGTGAATATGGAAGAGAATAACCCGGCAGCGTTCCGCTGTTGCTGCTGCTGGTGGTGTTGATGTTTTCCTCGATTATCCCTGGTGAATCCCATTGGAGTTGAATGAGACCGAGTATGCCTCACAGAAGCTACTCGCGACAATTGCGATCCAGCAAGTGCTGATATTGTTGAGAGACGACTTGGTGAGGATTCTCTGCCGGGAGTGAGGGAGGTCTGGCCCACACCACCACGCGGGAGACGTCGAGTATTGCCTTGGGCGGAGACACGGGGAGGAGTGATGGGGATACTCGTGAATCTCGCTCCGTTACCGGGATAAGATGTTTCAAGATCCCAAGGATTTCCTTGGTGGGGCGCTAAAGGGGAGGAGATGGGTGGATCCGTCACTGGAGGCCGAGTGAATGAGACAGCCGGTGCAAGGCTTGCGGGGGGGGTGCTCGCCGTCAGCTTCCCCGGCGTGACCTGGACGGTGGGGGAAGGCGAATCTACAGAAGGGGAAATGGAGGTGGGAGCGACAGAAGTAGTCGTGGCGGTTGCGGGCGTGTCATCGCAAGGGGGAGCCAGTATGGGATTGTCGGATAACATGGTAGCATTAGTATTGTGGAGATCTCTGATTGGGAGGTGACGAGTGGCCATGATGAAATTGGGCGGTAGACCCCGACGTGCACGACGTCGTCTCTGTTGAGCCTGTGAGAACTTCCCACTGGCTATAAAAATTATAGGGTGCAAGTCTAGGTTTTGATTCTCCCAACTTCAACAACCGCCAGGACCTATCTCCTGAGCAGTTGTTCCGGACCCGTGGTGCGAGAGCAAACTATGAGCCGCCTCACACACACTCCACAGGAAGACGGCAAACGAAAAACAGATTCACTATCGGAATCGTTAGCACGCTGAACGCACCTAAAAACGCCAGTGGTTAGCGAAGTTTTTTCCCTTTCCCTTTCAAAAGAAAGAGTCCGCGGGTCGAGGATTGTTACCTACAAGGTGTCCTCGGACCAATAGCCCAGGAAGCCCTGGGTAAAACGACAGTTGTCGGATGGTTTGGAAGATTGCTAAGGGAAAGAAGGAAGGTATCCTGCTGCAAAGTAGGGCGATGGGTTATCCCAGGGTCTCCAGAAAAAGTGGATGGCGGGGGGAAGGTGGGCTGGCTGAGCAGGGGGGAGTGATGGATGACAGGAAGGCTTGACGGCCGTGTGATAAACGAATCAAGGGGAATGGGATGGGGAAGAAGAGAAGGGGGTTGGGGTTCAGGGAGCCAGGGGGGAACGATTGGAAACAGAGATAGCGAGTGTGCCAGTGTGAGCGAGAGAATCCAGGGCCTGTGGACTGGCAGAGATTGACAGCACGGTTCTCGAAGCCCTTCGCCCACAGCCAACCAGCGGCGGGCTCAGCCAGCTGTCTCCTAATCCATTCGTTGTTTACCTTTGACTACGATAGGAAGGGCCAAGCCAAAGGGTGCATTCAACCTATCCCTGGGAGGCGAAACCTTGGCAAGAGCTGGCACCGCTTCCGCAGTGAGCTTCCTTCACGCCGCCCCATTCGAAGTCTCGACACAGCTCACAGTCCACGGTGCAGGATACAGGATCTCTTCGTTCCCTCGCCCCACGCCGTGACACTCAAACGAGCCGAGCCTGAGCTTCCTCATCACCGCCCATCATCACTCTCCGCCGCCGCCTTCCCCTCTTCTCCACTCCCCCAGCTTGCATACGAAAGTATCCCATTTCACATCCCCACACAGGAACGAGCGCCTCGGGTATCATAATTAGGATTCTAACCGAACCGGACTCGCACACTTCCTTCGCTTTCATTGGTCGGCGGCTGTGTCCCCGTGCTCGGTGCTGTACCAGCACACGAGGGATCTCCCACCGCCATGTGAGCGCGTGGAACAGCTTTAATGGGCTTCGTGGGAAGGGGAGACGCCGGACAGCGTGACGAAACATGAGGCTGGGACAGTGACCGGCATTTCCTGGCCTCCAAGGTCATTGCGTTCCCATGGGTTCAAGGTTGGTACTTGTAATACTGTAGTTTATACAACACGGTATCATACATGAAAACTCGGAGATCAAGAAACTGTACTCGAGTACTCGAGCATGCAGCTTTTCTTTTCTCCCGTTTTAGTGTTCCGCTTGACCACGACATCTTCCGGGCCAAGAGGAAGAACTACCGCTGCATGCCGGTGGTAACTTATCGGCACTGTGCTGTGGTTATGATACAAGTAGTACTTGTACATACAGTAAACTGCAACCACGCACCGCTCGCAAATGTCTGTCCCGATCTGATAAGATAACGGTAGCCGCTCGCTGTTCCTCCCCTTCCTCACCAAATCCGACTCACACCCTTTCCATCAACGTGAAACAAACCTCCCCCAGAATGCCAGCCCCAACCCCAACCCCACTTCCATTCCCCCTCCCCACAAACCTCCCACCCCTCGAAACCCTCTACTTTCCCACTCCGAACCCTAACCCCGCTCAGCCTTACATTCTCTTTATCCCTGGAAACCCGGGTCTGGTAGGGTACTACGTAGCATACCTTTCGGCTCTGAGCGCGCTCGCAAAGTTGCCCATCCTCGCCCTCTCGCACAGCGGCTTCTGTCCGGGGCAGGCGTGCGCAAAGCCGACGCCCCCGGGGTATTGGGGGCTGCGGGATCAGGTCAGGCATAAGGCCGAAATCATCCGATGGTTGGCGGAGGAGAAGGGATGGGATAAGGTTTTGCTGATGGGTCACTCCGTGGGCGGATACGTGTTTATGGAGGTGATTCGGGAACTGGGAGGAGAGGGTGAGAAGGTTGAGGTTGTTGGGGGAGTGGGATTGTTTCCTACCATAGTCGATATTGGGAAGAGTCCTAGTGGACGGTTACTGACCGTAAGTGATACCGCGCCGCCACCAGGGAGACGGATAATAGTGGGCGCTTCTATTACTATTCCCAACTTTTACCCTTTCCATCCACAGCCGTCGTCCCGAAAATCTGATGCTTCCCGCTGTACCGAGTAGTCCATCCTGTCCTACGTCCCACCTCTCCCCTCCATCGCTGCGACGGCCGCTCGAGCTCTCACCCTCCTCCCAGCCCCAGTCCTCGATACCATCCTGAAAGCGGTAACCCGCCAGCCACCTTCCGCCGCTAGCGTCACAGGTACGTTCCTCACCGCCCCCGGGATGGTTTTCCAAGCCCTGGAGCTAGCGCGAGAAGAAGTGGAAACCATCACGGAGGACGCATGGGGTGAGGAGATATGGGGGTGCGATGATACACCCCTTGTGTTTTATTTTGGAAGAAACGTAACCACGAGTCGCTCCCTCCACGAAGGTGGTACGGACGCTGATTCGATACAGGACCACTGGGTTGCGGAAGAGACGAGGGAGAAACTGCTCGAAGCCAGAGGTACCGGCGTGAGAATGGTTGTTTGTGAGGACGGGCTACCCCACGGGTTTTGCATTTGTGAGTTTCAAGCCTTGCTCCCAATGCAAAGTGCCCCGCTGACGCCGTCTTGGGAATAGCGCATGGGGAGATTATGGCCGAGAAAGCCGCTGCCTGGGTTAATGAGATGGCTGCAAAGGGAAACCCGGGAGGCTCCCTTGGAGAAGGGCCACACCGGACAGGACCATAGCACGATACGGATATAATAGTTTGCGTTGGACATCAATTTTGCGAGTGAGATTACATGATTTAGAGAGATAGCTTAGAGGGGGATGATTGATGTTTTTAAGAGGGCATCGTATGGGTATTTCGGATATCGATGCAAGAGCTCAGGGTGTGATAGCTTTTCCTCTCCCTTTTTCCCCTTGTTTTTTCCCTCTTTTCCCCTTGGATAGAAAGCATACATCATTGCTGCTCGGGGTACGGCAGCAGCACATCACGGTATAATGTCATATTTGCACCATAGTGCCTCTTGACGCCCACCCGTGAATTCGCAACCGCCAATCATTACCTCCCTCCGTGGAAAGCCCCAGTCCGGCATTAGCCGAGAAGTGCGCGACGAGCAGCTGACCTGGCTACCCATTTCCCCGGTCCACAAGAACCCTGGCACTTCCCTCCCGAGGTTCGAGGGGATATGATGATCGAGCGTATGATAATACGGTACGACACAGTACTAGTACGAGTACTGTAGGGCTAGTGCTTTACCTATACAAGTACTATAACCCTTCCTCCTCTCCCAAGGGGATTCACATATCATACCGGTACCAATATTCCCTAGACTGCGCTCACTCTCCTGTCTCCTCTCGTGTCTATAGAGGAAAAAGGAAAACTGCAGATCGTCCGAGGGACCAGAGTCACGCTGCACCTGTTTTGTCCTATTCCTTCCACCCAAAGAAAAGTCTTGGCAGCCGTCAGGCGCGTCCGTGCATCAGAAGCTGAACCTCGGCACAGTTTTGTTGCTCGGCTGGCTGAGATTCCAGCACTTGACCCGCTTTTTATGACGAACTTCTGTGGCCATGATACAAATAAACTCACCGCCATAGCTTATGATAGGGCCCCGACTGAGGGTTGCTTCTTTCTATTGCTATTACTTGTACCTTGCGAGTACTGCTGTATCACGAGCCTACCAGCACCGGTAAGGTTGACATAATAATATCACCTTGTTCCTCTCGTCCGATTTTTTTTAATTTTTTTTTTTCCCATCCTCTTCGCGCTGATATTTATTCCCCCGGGCTCCAGGGCTGATCCGGGTTACGGTACGAGTAATACGGCATTGGAAGCTCGTTGGGGTCTCTCTCCCTCTCTCCCTCTCTCTCTCGTTTTTCCCTTTTTCTCCCCTGTTTTATGTGCATCGTAGATCCAGGGTTGCGCTCACCCCTACTGTCACAGCTATGGCACCTCCACCTCCTGTGTAAGAGATTTGTTTCCCCACTCCCATCCACTGTTCAAAGCTAACACCCGTGTAGTCCTAAACTAGCCGACAAAAACACCCTAACAGTGATCGACAATCGAACCGACAAAACAATCACCGTCCCTATAACACACAACTCCATCCCCGCGACCGCCTTCAAAGCGCTCAAGGGTGAGGTTCCGGAGACAAAGGGTGGCGTGGACACCGACGATACGACCAACGGGATTCGCGTCTTCGATCCCGCCTTTCTCAACACTGCCGCCATAAGCTCCAAGATCACCTTTATCGATGGAGATAAGGGTTTCCTCATGCACAGGGGGTACCCTATCGAACAACTCGCGGAGAAATCCGACTATCTGGAAACGGCCTACTTGCTCATTTACGGCGAGCTACCGAGCAAGAGCCAGGGCGAGATATGGAAGTTTGAGGTGATGCATCACACCGAGATTGCGGACGATCTTGCGAAGGTTATCGGGAGTATGAGATATGGTTGGCGCCTCCCCTTCTCCCCTCTCTGCCGTGGACGGCAAGCGTTAATACAATGGGGCAGACTCCCACCCCATGTCAGTCTTCATCTCCGCCTTTGCAGCAATGGGCGCCTTCGCCCCGGAAGCAAACCCGGCCCTTCAGGGCCGGAACCTGTATATCCAGGACAAAGCCATAATGAACAAAAACATCATCCGTATAATTGGCAAATCCGCCACCGTTGCCGCAGCGAGTATGCGTGTGCGCATGAACCGACCCTTCATCGCCCCGCGCTCGGACATGGGCTTCGCCGAGAACATGCTGTACATGATGGATGCGACGTCCGACGCGGAGGACTACAAGCCGGACGCGAGGCTGGCCAGAGCGCTGGAGACACTGTTCATCCTGCACGCCGACCACGAGATGAACTGCTCGACCGCGACGATGACACACGTGGGCTCCTCCCTGGTGGATCCTTACTCGGCCGTTTCAGCCGCCGCGGCAGCGCTCTACGGCCCGCTACACGGTGGCGCGAACGAGGCCGTCATCCGCATGATGGAGAGGATTGGGACGGTGGAGAACATCCCGGCCTTCGTATCCGCCGTCAAGGCCAAGAAGGAACTCCTCTTCGGCTTCGGCCACAGGGTCTACCGCAACACCGACCCGCGCAGCAAGATCATCCGGGAGGTGGCGGAAACCGTATTCGCCGCCTGCGGCCACGAGCCGCTCATCGAGGTCGCCACCGCGCTGAGAGACGCCGCCCTTGCGGACCCCTGGTTTGTGGAAAAGAAGCTGTATCCGAACGTGGATTACTGGTCCGGCTTAATTTACCGCAGCTTGGGGTTCCCGCTGGATTTTTTCCCAGTGCTGTTCGCGGTTCCCAGGGTCGCGGGCTGGCTCGCGCACTGGAAACAGGCCATCGAGGCGGGTAATCCAAAGATTTGGAGACCTAGGCAGCTCTACATCGGCCCGCAGGTTAGGGATTACGTCCCCGTTGAGGACAGGGTGGAGAGGGAGATTCAGGATGGGAAGGAGGGGATCACGGGGTTGCCGGTATGTACTCCTTTTTCACCTTTCCAAAGTACGGTTGTTGAATGGGGATGTTCTGACCATGGTATTGGGAGTGACAGCACTACCAGTCGAGAAGAAGATTGGCCGCCAAGTTGTAATCTGCTTAAAATGTGCGGCGGGGGGGTGGCTTCACTCCCTTTCCTTTCCATCTCCTCTTCTTCTTCTGGCCGGAGCGCGTGTGCGTTTCGTTGCGTTGTATCATAGTCAATTCCATACCCTTGTTCAACGCCCAGTCCCGTTGTTTCTCCACCGAGTGATTCCCCATGCAGAATTCGCAATACATATTATTGTATACATGAGCGGTCTCTAAAAAAAAGGGGGGGAGGGGAACCCTGATTATGCCGTATCATACTATCACACTAACCACCCATCCCCACGACACTCCGACCATCTAGGGCAATCAAGTACGCGGATTTTATGATGGTATACCGTATATTTGACCTCTTATATTATCATATCATACACACTGTTATAAATACCAGCCCGAGAATTGCTAACCCTAAACTGGAAAATTTCACAAAACGCCAAACCACCCAAGGGGGTTTTTTTTTTCTTCTATCATACTGCGATTATACATATCATGATGATAATAAAGGCATTGTAATTGATTACTACTGCAGTAGCCAACACCGCATTGGCACCCAGATAGAGATGGCAAGCGCTCTTATAGAGAGGGAGGGTATCATAGAAATATATGTATGATGAGGAAGAGGCAAGCAAGAAATGATCGAGAGGAATACCGGCACGATAAGCCTTTGGGCTCCGTGATGAAGGTGCCGTACGATAATCGATACTATTATATGATATAGTACCTATCAAGAACCTTTCTAGAAAGGTTCTTGATCTCACTGGTTTCCGATTTTCAACAACGCCCCCGAGTATAGACAGCCGCCCTAGCCACCCCCTCACCCGGACAGCTGAACCTAAGCCGGAAACCTTCAGGTGGTTTTACTTTGTGATTACTGGAGTACCGTATCAACTCTTGTAATCCACTATCTCCACCCGCCCTGTAATCCCCGGATTCTGAGTCAAAGTCTCCTGAGAAAGATTAGTGTTTTCCCCAAGTGGTAAGGCCTCAGCATCCAGTGTCTACTCGTACAAGTATTGTATTGGATCTCATTAACCGGAATTCGCAATTTTCTTAGCCTGTCAAAATAGACCTATTGTGAATGAAACGGAGATCAGCACAGGCTACGGAGATGGTGGATTACAAGAGTTAATACTGTACGGTAGACTACTGTGCTGATCACCACTCTTTTTCTCATGGGGCTAGCATCTGTTCGGGTGTGGTGTCCAGTTGGCTAGAGAGGCTGTCTACCCAAGCGCGTACAAACATCCAGCGTCACCCACCAAATAAACGTCATGATTAAGATCGAACACGGGAAGATACTGTACTCGGGTACAAGGGTAAGTCGGGTGCGTGGCCATTGCCCGGCTTGGCAGCTTTTGAGCTTGTATTTTTTTGTCCGGGTAACTATACCCCTATCTTAATCGCAAATCCACCATCTTTGCTCATGTCCTTCTTACCCCCCCTAAGACTGTAATAACTACAGCAATATTCTTTCATCACTCAGTCTCAGATAGATGCTGAATATAAACACAAGTAGTAGCTGTGGAGGCAAACTGGTGATAGTGCAGGTGGTCCCTGAGCCTGCTTGTTGGAAAGTAGCACAACAGGAGGGGGAATCATACTGAGCGTACATGACTTTTGTCCCCCACCAATTCTGGTCATCAGATATCACTCATATTTCCTTATCTGTCCTAGTTCCCATACAAAAGTCCTGCCTATTTTGGAAGCGCGCACATGACTTATGGTTACCCCCGAGTACGTACTCAAGTCGCCGGATTGAAGTCGCGTTTCCGTTTGAAGTATAATGTATCTTGGCATGGTAATGGATGCTGTTTCATAAGCAAAATTTGAAGTGCCGGATAAGCCAAGTCTTGTCATCGATTTCCCTTTGAAAACAGTGATCGTACTCCTTCTCTTCTTATAATTCATTTTCATATATTTATTATTTTATTAGCCATGAGCCTGCAAGACATGAAAGAGCATACCATATGAGATAGCGACTCTTTTGCAAATGTCTGACCCATCTTCAGTACTTTATGCTACTCGCATCTGGTACATTGAATGCTGCCTATGAAACTAGCCCCATTGCTATGCCAAGATGCATTATACCCCGAAAGGAAACGTGACTTCATTCCGGCGACTTGAGTACGAGTACAGTACG
>LN891275.1:64937-81840 GCA_900010015.1 Tuber aestivum
GATTGTTTGCCCGTCCTCAACACGTAAATACAAAGCTAAACAGAACAAAGCAAACTCATCTCCCACCCTCATCCCGCCTATTCACCTCTCATTTCTCTTCTCCCTCTCTCTCGCTCTATTTCTCCTCATTTTCAATTTTCCCCTCTCTCCCTTCCTCTCTCTCTCTTCTCTCTCTCTCTCTCTCTTTCCACTTCCCCATTTCCCCTTTAACTCCTCAACCTTTTCCGCTTCCTCCGATCACCCCTTTTCTAGAGCCCCTTATCTTCCACGAAAACGCACGCCAGTGCCGGCGGTGCCTCCTCCCTACATCATAGCTTGGTTCCGTTCAGCGAACCGCTGTCCTAAGCTATCGCTAGTCTTGACGAATTTGTCGACGCATCTGCGAGAAGTAACAGTTTTTCCAACCTTCCGATTTAGCAATCAACAACGGAACAACAATCATGGCCCCCACGAAGAAGCAGCTCCTTCAGGATGAGTGCAAGCATCTTGGACTCTCCTCTTCGGGGACAGTTCTTAACCTCACCGAGCGCATAGATAACCATAAGAAATCTAAGCTGATTTCGTCAGAGGATGAGCATCTAATGTGTGATGCAATACTGGTCACCAAATCCACGGTCGGTGAGGATGATGATATGAAGACGGAGGCTAAAGAAGCGTTCGAGAAGGAACTACAAAAAGAGGAACTCGAGGTCGATCGTGTGAGGGGAGAGGTTTGTGTTGGCAATCGCCGCGGGCTTAATCTCGCCGGTATGAAGGCAAAGCTCGATATGCATGAGAGCAAGATCGATTTGCTTGAAACCCGAACCAAGGACCTCGAAAGCGAGGCCAAAGAGCTGAGAGCTCGTGTGACCACATTGTCGCTTGCTGCACAGGACTATAAACAGGTGCGACGGAGGTTTATTTCCACCTTCAAGCGGGTTAAACTACCGGACCAGATGGAGGAGTCGGACTATGATATTATTCGAGATGGTAATTCAATAGCACACGGAGGCGACGCTGCAGTAGACGCCTTGTTGTACGAGGGCATCGGGGGGAGGAAGGATATATATGCGTTCCAGCAACTGTACGGATTACACCCGTCCGATGTTAGAAGGATTAGTGAGTAACCCTCGCTTTCTCATACGGGTACCTCAAATTAAGTATTAAGGCTAACTTCTCCAGCGCACCACGAGACACTGAGCGTCCTGGACATTCACGCGGGGGTCCGGGCCGATGAGCGAAAAACTGGGACTGACGAGTTCTATCAGAAATTCGCAGATTTTATCCTCGCATTCCAAAAGTCCAATTTAAATACGGACTTTTTAATTGGCGAGTCTGCGAACCCAACTCGGGCCGCCTACGGGGCACTGCTTAAGTGCCAAAAATACAAGGATGGTGAATAAGGTATGATGAGAGGCGTCCTGCGAGGGAGACGGTAGTACTACTTTCTGCCATACTGACAGTGGGTTTTTGGCAGGGACCAAGGGCGCATGTCTCTTTTTTTTATTTTTTTTTATTTTTAATCGGTAGACAAAAAATAAAACATTAAATCAAACAAAACACAAACGATAATTGGTCTAATCAGGGTCTTGTCTAGTACTGTACTGTACTGTACTGTAATCCCCCCCAACCACCTCCGCACCAGCAGATCACCATAACAGACGGGCAGCTATCTATCATAACATCACAGAAACCCTCACTTCACGATACAATCATACCGTTTTTTTCTTTTTCTTTTTCTTCTCTTCTCTTTTCTTTTCCATTATTGCGGGGTGCGCATGAGCGGGTAAAAGTTAATCTACCATACAGTAGACCATATCGCAACGCTCGAAACGTACAGTACGAGTACAGTACTCCAAAACTACCGTATCGTACCGTACCCATAATACAATACCATAACTGTTATGTACGGGTACAGTACAGTACAAGTGCAATGCAATGCAAATACAAGGTTACGCACCGCCCATACCGATAGATAAATAAATAAATGAATAGGCGGATAAAATAGATAGATTTACTCGAGATTGCGATCACCGGCGGGCGGTCAAAAGTGTTTTTATTCTTTTACTTATTTTTTATTTTTTATTTTTTTTATTTATTCGGGGGTCGCCACGTGTGCTTTCTATTCCACCACTCACTTTCACTGCAAAAGCACTGTACTAATTAACTTAGTGCTTCGTACTTGTGAAATTGTCATACGTCGAGACCGTTGCCAAGACGGAAAGGGAATTTCTAAAATTGGCGTTTGGGGGGTGGGGGTAAATTTAGTTTGTGCAATGCATTTACCGTTTACTACACAAGGAAGGAAAAGGAATTATCCTAAGGGATTGATTGTTGGGGGGAAGACATCGAACCAGGTTGTTCTGGATGATTATTTAGCCGGTGAGTTCAGTTCAGTTCAGTTCAGTTCGGGTGAGTCGAGTTGAACCTCATCGGCTTCAAGGGTGGTTATCACACTGCACAGTACTGTATTTGTATTGTATATATCTATACTCCTCAATTTACCGTCTTGGCAGCGGTCTACGGTGGTATGCACACGGGTGGTTGCGGTGCAGTACAGTACTGTATGATACAAGGACCGTGCAAGTGATTGCGGCTGGTGTCGGGATGTATTATAATATCATGATACCACACTTGTACTGTATATACGGTGTCATATTACAACGGTACGGTACCCGTGGGGGGGGGGATCGTTACAGTAGGGCCGGGACATAGACTGCACAGATGTGGTATCATATGGGGTATTATAGGAAACGGGGGATATGTGGAGGGGGGCCAACTTGGTACAAAACTACTGTAGATCCTTGGCTGTGCTGATAGGGGATTTCTTGTATCATACGGAAGTCTCCGGGGGGAAGGTGTAATATCATAGTCTGGCGGCAGCTAACACTTAGGTAGCGCACTGACACTATGATACAAACAATACATAGCAAGCTCGGATAGACTCAGACATCGGTACCACCCCACCCCACCCTGCTTACCCGAGTACCCGAGTACTCAGTTCCGGGAGTGCAGCGTTGTAAAGCGGGAGGGGCTTTCGTGTGTGATGTGCCGTTGTACGGTACCGTACGAGTACCGGTACTCGTACAGTAGTCCACTCTACCATGCTTGTGTCACGTTCCGTCATCTTGAACACGGGTGATGTGCTACTAGGTTGACTGTACTACCGGTACTATCATACAGCACCGTGCTCTTACTGTATGATACCCTATCAAGCACGGTACGAAAAAAGAAAAAGAAAAAAACACAACCTACGACTCCGTACTTTGACAGGAGGAAAAAAACTCTCCTGTTTCTAGTATCATACCCAATTAAACATCCATTAAACTAAACGCATAGACAATCCACTAAACCTTCCGTAACAATAGCAAATCACAATAACCCACACAAACTCGCACTCACCTTACAAAATACCGGAGGTGAGGGGAGAAGACAAATCAAAAATCTACGACACAAGACCAAAACGCCAGCCAATACAAGGTAATAATAATAAGAATAAAAACAGAGGAAGAGAAGAAGGAAAAAACCAAACACTCATCACAATTAATCCACAGGACGTGTGGTATTAATAACAAAACATTTGAGTTGAAGAATTTTCTTTTCGAAAAGTGGAGAAAAGATAAGGAGATATGGCGCTTACAAACAGCCAAAAACAGACGGGGCCAAGAAAAAAGGTCAATAAAAGGTGATGGCGAGGGTGAAACCACCACACCGTGTAAATGATAGGCTAATTATTTTTCCCGAGCGATTGGAGGTTGACCAGCTCGTAGTATCTTCCACGCTTAGCCATGAGCTCTGCATGGTTTCCCCTCTCGGCGACTCGCCCAGCGTCAAAGACATAGATGCAATCTGCGTTCTTGATTGTAGATAGACGATGCGCAACGCTCACGGTTGTTCGTCCTTTGGCGGCGGTATCAAGTGCCTGCTGCACCACCTGCTCAGATTCGGAATCCAAGGCGGATGTAGCCTCATCCAGGAGTAGAATCTTCGGGTTTCTGATGAGGGCTCTGGCGATGGCAATTCGTTGCTTCTGTCCACCAGAGAGGAGAGCGCCTTTGGAACCACAGACAGTCTGGAAGCCCTCTGGGAGGGATTGAATAAAGTCATAGATATTGGCAGACTTGCAAGCGGCAGTGATCTCTTCATCGGTAATGTCGTCACGGTCACCACCGAGGAGGATGTTCTCGCGAATGGAACCTTGGTAGAGAGTTGGTTCCTGGCTGACGAGGGCGAGGTGGTTGCGGTATTGGTTAAGGTTCAAGGTGGCGATATCACGGCCGTCAACATAGACTCCGCCGGCAAGTGGGTTGTAGAAGCGCTCGATCAAGCCTGTGTTTGTTAGCTGGCTATACTCTACCACGGGGCGAGGATCCTGGCTCACTGATGGTAGTACTCTTTCCACATCCGGAAGGTCCAACAAGCGCGACATACTGTCCAGGCTTCACAACTAAATCCAATCCGCGGAGTACGGGCTGTTCGGGGCGGGTGGGATAACGGAAGTGGACGTCACGGAACTCAATAGTACCTTCCATTTCTGGAACAGGCGCTCCATCGTTGCTCCAGGTATCAATCTCAGGCTTGCGATCAAACAAAGTTTTGAGCTCAGAAGCAGCATGTCTGGCTTTACCCATATCCGGGGCAAACGAGAAGATGGTTCCTGCAGATTGAGCGCCAAAGATGATACTTGTAAACACCAAGAAGAATTGCATCATGTTGTACTATGAAAAAGTTAGCATCGTATTTTCCGAGCAACGCTCCATGATAGCATACCTCCCCGGTCTTCATCAGAGTACCTCCATACCAGAAACCAAGAGCAATAACTAGGAGAGTTAATGATTGGGAGCCAGCATAAAGAGTAGAGCTCTTGAGCACGCTACTCAGGCTCTTCTGAATCTGACCCTTGAGCTCCGAGTGATAATGGTTCCAAACATCATTCTCGCGAGTCAAGCTAGCAACAGTCCGGATGGCAGCAGTAGCTTCACAAGCGAAGCTAGCAGACCTCTCGTAGGCCTTCTTACTCCTGCGCTGGAATTTGGCCAGCATCCAGAAACGGAAGTAACCGCATCCCAACAGGATCGGGATAGTCGATGTGCAGACCAACGCAAGTTTCCATCCAATCGCGCAACTCACGGAGATAGCCGCAACAAGGGTGGTAGTAACAATGAAGAGTGTTCCCAAGGTGACACCACTCATACCACTAAGATGGGTAGTCTCGGTTGACAAAAAGCTAGTAAGGGCACCGGTAGAGTTCTCCTCACGATCAAAATAGGCGATATCCTGTCTCATGATGGTCCTGAACGCACGATCCCTCGCCCTGTGAACAAGCCTCTCGGAGCAGTAGGCGAAAGCAAGGCCCTGGAAAAGGTAGGCCATAAGTTGAACCATGGCGAGCATGAGATACATAGCGGACCAAAAGTTTGCATCCTTGCGAAGCTGACCGTATTGAGATGGGGGAAGAGAGAGCGCAACAACGGACTTTGAGAAGAATACGGCCTGAGTAGGATAACCACCCCCAGCAATGATGGAGAAGAAGAGACCGACAAACATGTAAAACTTTTCGCTCGAGTTGAAAGAAGCGGTAAGCTTAATAAGCTCCCAGAGTCCATAGTGGGGCTTGGCTTCCGGTGCCCTATTCTCTAATGCAATATGGGACTTCGACTTGCTCGTGGCGGTCCTACTGAGTTTATCCGCAATGTTCGCATCCCCCGGGTCCGCAGCGCTAGCGCCCTTGGTCTTGGTGCGCGAAAGTGTCAGCCTGAGCCTTTCATCATCGTCGGTGTGAGAGATGCCATCGGCTTCAGCACACCCCTCATCCCCCTCGGCCGAGATCCGCTGGGCCTCGACAAGGTTGTAATACGCGCCTCTCCTCTCCAAAAGGTCATCGTGGGTGCCGGATTCGACAATGGTACCATTAGACATGACAACGATGTTATCAGCAGTTTTGATGGTCGACAGACGATGAGCAATCACAATGGTCGTTCTCCCCACGCTCGCCTTGTCCAAAGCAGCTTGCACAACGCCCTCGCTTCTGGTATCGAGCGCGCTGGTAGCCTCATCTAACAGCAATATCTTGGGGTCACTGACAATAGCCCGGGCGATCGCAATTCTCTGCTTCTGTCCACCGCTCAACAAGAACCCGCGTTCGCCGACGTTCGTATCATATCCCTCCGGCAAGCTTCTGATAAAAGCGTCGGCATTGCTCATGATACAAGCCTTGGTGACAAGTTCCCGCTTTTCTTCCTCGGTGGCGTTTTCCCATTCCGTTCCGATCAACCCGTGCCAGACGTTCTTGAGGATGGTCGTCCCGAACAGGACGGGTTCCTGAGAAACCAAAGAGATGTTCTCCCGGAGCCACTTCAAGTTCAATTTGCTGATATCATGTCCGTCAAGGTATATATTCCCACCAACGGGGTCGTAAAACCTCTCCACTAAACCAACAATAGTCGACTTGCCCGAACCAGAGGCACCGACAAGCGCGGTGACTTTTCCGGCAGGGACGACGAGGCTCATATCGTGAATCACGGGGACCTCCGGTCGAGACGGATAGATGTGCTTAACGTTCCGGAGTTCGATTGTGCCCTCGACATGCTTCAGCTTCTCACCCCCATCAGCCTCAGGGTCGAGTGGTGACACGCGGTCAATAGTGCCGAAAATCTTTGCAGCCGCGGCAACGCTGGTGGTGAACGCCTGGCCATTCGGTGCAACATTTCCAAGGGAGAACGCTGTAACAGTTAGCTTTTGCACTACAATTAGGTAGAAGTTGCAGCCCACCTCCAATCATTACAGCCAACAATACAGTTAGAATAGCACTTAAGGTTGTATCGCCCGACACCAAAAATCTACTCCCCTGCCAGAAAGCAAGACCATAGTTCAAATACACGACACACATCATGAAACCCAGCATGAATGCCAATGCAGATTTTTGCTTCAGACCCCATTTCTCCGCAACTTGGAGATGGCCGTCGTATTGTCTTGCGAGTTTGTCCTGGGTATTGAAGGCGGTAGTATTCCTGATGGATGAAATGACCTCTTCCACCACGGTGCCGCCCTCGGCATATGAATTGATTGACTTTTTGTTGTACTTGATAATGAAGGACGAACCACCACCCATGACAAGAGTGATAGCCACAACGGTGGACAGAAGGATGAAGGTAAGTTTCCATGATTTGATGAACCCGATAATGAAGGCGGTGAAGAAGGTGGACAAAGCGGTAAGAGTAAGGCCGACCTTCTCAGAGATGCCATCCTGAACCATATTAGTGTCGGCCGTGATCCTCGTGGTAATCTCTCCCGCACCAAGCTTGTCAAAGAATGCGATATTTTGACGGAGAATTGCCCTCAGATATTGCTCACGGATCTTCTGCGATATATGTTCCCCGGCGTAAATAAATCCTACGGTGGCAATATATATCGTCACGAATTCACCAATGCCGAGGTACAGAAAATACCTGAGGCCAGGGTTAGCCTCAGACGATATCGCGGCATATATAGAAGAAGGAAACGACGAAGAGGGAAGCATACAGAGTAAACCTATTCAGCTCGGACTGCATCTTGGCAGCAGTGATAGTGCCCAGCGCAAACTTCTGGAAAGTGCCCCCGAGCTCCCCAAAAATGATTGTCATGAGTGGCATAGCGGCACCCCCGATAATGGCCGCGATGGCAGAGATCACAATGATAATCACATCATTCCTAGAGGCAAAGCGGAAGAGGGTGGAGTAGTTGAGGTCGACCTTGGGCATGTCAAGCTGCTTTCGAATGACTTCGGCCTCTTCGGGGGGCAAATGCCCTAGGGGGTCATCCTCTTTGCTATCCTCATTCATTTGGACAATGTGAGAGTCGGGTTTGTCCAAGCCATCTTGGGTACTACCGTCACTACCATTGCTGGCAGCGGAAATCTTCTCGTCAACCACGGCAGCTCGGTGAGTGGCACCCGCAGCGGATATCTGCTGGTTCTGATCGTTGGCTGACACGGCTTGGCCCAGGACGAGCTTCTCGGGGTCGGAATCGGCCGCCATTGTGAATGGCTAGTATAAAATAAAGCCAGCGGACGAGTAACTCCGGATGACGCCAAGAAATAATTTTTCTGAGGAAGGCTGTGGGAGGAGGTCTTTATTATAAAGGCCTTTGTCCACGCCGCTAATTGTCGTCCCAAGGCACCGAAAAAGTTTCGTCAAACCTATGTCCCAAAAAGGAAAATGATGTTAGCAGCCACCACTTGTATCATAAGATGCGGCTCGCAAGTAGGGAAAAATAGATATTCAATAGACGGGGCCTCGAGACCGGTAGGAAAACCGACAGGACCGGGGGGGGGGGCTTCAAAACATGCCAATTCCAGTTATCAAACCGTCCAACCAAAGATACCGTACTCGTAGAAAAGAGGGGGAAAGGATATGATAAAAAGAAGGCACCCTTCCAATCTCTTTCTCTCTCTCTCTCCGCAAAATATTACCGGTATAGGGGAGAGAGAAGAAAAAGATGGGGATAGCAGATAGGGGGGAACGTTGAAAGCTCGTATATATATATTCCTTGGGGGGGAGGGGAGGGGGTAAGGGATTGTATCCAGTTTCCATGAGCCAGCGCAATAGACCAAAGCCTTGCGGCAAAATCAAAGCGGTCCCAATGAAGGCTTTAAAAGACCTGTTCAAATCTCTTGAATCTCGGAATCAAGAAGTTCCGAGTCCTATTGTCACACGGGGAACCCCCCCCCCCCACTCCAATCATAACCAATTAGCTTCTCTGATTCTAGTCTTCGGTTCCCCCACCACAGCCTGCTGGTCAGTACTAGTACCCACAGGTATTGCTCCTCTAGTGCATAGGGAAAGCCCTATGATGTGCGCAACAGATTTCCCAATTTGTCCTCTTCCACGAGAGATCCCACCAGCTGTAGCGGGCACCGTACAGTACCAAGCAATAACGGTCTTTTCTAAATAACCTCGCCCGAACACATTCCAGTACCGTGGGGTGGATCTCTCTCTCTCTCAGAAAATTAGAAAAATTAAATTCCAGGCTCAAACATTTGATACTGGTACAAAGCCGTATCGGTGCGGCAGGGGTGGTAACATTCCCCCGACCATGAGTCAAGCTTTCGGCGAAGGAAACCACGGACCATGCAGTCATTGAAGGGGGAAGATCAGACTCGAACGGAGCAATTTGGGGAGGGGGGGGGGGGGGCAGTGATTGCATCAGGCATCAACCAGGGGTGATGGGAAGCCTACGTATTCGTCCGGCCCCGCCGCCCAGCCGACAAATCTCCCGGTCACGGTTCAGCGAGTACGGTAGAAACTTGAGGCACTAGTACAGTACGGTACCGGTATCCAGACATACCGGTAGGCCTCAATTGACAGCCCGCAGCTTGGGCTGGACCTGTGGCTTCTGCTGGTTCACGGCTGATGACCCATATTCTGGAAACTGACGAGATACGGAAGAAAGCACCGGTAGAGGAAGGAGATGTGCAAACCCGCGAACCACGTTGCGATGGTGAATGAAGTACGTGTAGGCTACTTGTACTGGTATTTTCGCCCCATCAATGGACAACGACCTCGCAAGTCTAACAATCCCACACAATCCCCCTAATCCCACAACACTCCCCCTCCTCTTCTCGCCTACTCCCCTTCCACTCGCGTGCATAGCCGGGAGGGTCTCAGGGTGGAAGAGAAAGGGCATAAAAAAACCCGTCAGCACTCGATATAAAATTATTATTATTATTATTATGATAACACAATACGACAATCTGTGAAACCTCAGAAGAAAAAAAAAAAAGAAAGAAAAAAAAGCAACCCCCCCCAAGAAATGTCCCCTTACGCGCTAGCGCCAAAATGGACCGAATCGCAGGCAAAAGAGAGGGAAGGCTCCCTCCCTCCTTCTCCACTTCCCACTCATCCGCACGCCGGGCGTAGACTAACCGACGGGGCCACCATGGCCGCCTTCTCTGTCCCCCAAAAGCGGCAAAAAGAGGCAAGCGCGCGACGAAAGGTTCTCTTGCGATACCGGTGGTCCAAACCCACGCAATGCGACGCAACCAGCACCTTCGGCAGAGAGTAATGAGCGCAGAGTAGTCGTACTATAGTCTAATAGTACTTGTACTCGAGTATAGTACTCGTACGTACGTACGACGCCGCCGCTTCTCGCACTGCTAACTTGGAGGGTCTTGTTTCACGGTCCGGAAGGCTCCGACCACAGATTTGGCTCGCCCGTACCTTACTTCCCCTTTCGGCACCATTCTGCGATACAGTGTCCGCACCGGCAGTGCCAATCTACCCAGCCCAATCCCCACCTGGGCTTCGTGAACGATAAAAGCCATCCATTCCTCCCCTCCTATCATATCGCCCCGACGTCGCATATCCTCCCTCCTCCATACATACATCCATACATACATCCATACATCCATCCATACATCCATCCATGCATCCACCCAGCCATGGATGATAAATTTGCATCTTTATCTCTCTACTCGTACTCGCACTTGACTCAAGTACAAGGTACGGTACCGCATGGCATGAAGATGGAGCAGTCATTTAAGCCTGACCTGCCAAGACATCCCTGTCTGTTTCTGTTGATGGTTTCCCATCCTTGTACCCGACAGGCGCTCGAGTACGAGTACTGTACTGTACTCGAGAACCGGTGTCGGAGAATCGGCTGCGCGAGATGTGCCGATATGTTCCTATTGCCCAAGGCCTCAAATAATTGAGGCGTGTGCTGCGGGTGTCATACTAAATCTGTTGGGATGACGGGCTGGCGGGGATAGCGGATTCCAAGATCCTCTACGTTGCGTCATTGGAGCTGCCTCTTCTTGTAAGACCCGTTGACTTATTTATTGGCTCTGTTTTTCCTCCACTCGCGCCTTCCACAGGGGCTGAACAACTCACCTTTTGCAGTGCTTTCCTCCCCCTTTCCAGAGCAGGAAATTCCGTCCACCTCCAAGTGGGGTGTCGCTCAACCGTCTGAGATCCCGAGGCATTGCCGGAACCCTCGAGCACCGTACGGCGCAATGGGGAGTCGAAAACAAGCAAACAAATAAGCAAGTAAACAAATTGTGATACAAGTACGGTAGGCCCTGGTCCGCAGTTCAAGCTTTTTTTTCTTTTTCTTTTGACTCACGTTTGATAGTCTTGAACCGTGGCAAGGATACAGCTGCAGCCCTCCGGTACTCGTACCCGCAATGTCGAAGCGTTTACGAAGCAGAGCTGCCATTCCATACCCGGATCCAAGCGAAAGGGTCAAATTTTGTTGTTATTCAGTTCTACCCTTATTAAAGATGCATTGACATATGAGCACTGGCTCCCCAGTATCCCCGCATCACAACAAGACTTTCCAACAAAGTCCACTGGTTCTCTTGCTCGCTAGGGTGCGGTGATACCGGTAGAGGCAAAAGGCTAAGACACTGCAAGCGTGACTCGATCGATGCCGGGCCCGGGTGCTCGAGTACCGGTATCCTCTGATGTCTCTTTCTTTCTCTCCTTACTTTTTTTCGCCAAGCTGACATGGGACTGCCGGGCGGGTTGATGTTGTTCCGTCCGTGGGTAGATGGGTGAAAGCTTGTTTCCTCCCGGCGCACGGATTTATATTTCCTGAACCAACGGCACAAGCAGAGACGGGGGGAGGGAGGTTGGGGGAAAGGTAGGGGTTTGATTTGTAGCTGAAGCCTGAAGCTCATAGGTGCGCTCTACCGCAGCACAGCCCTTCTCTGTGCCTCAAGGTCAATGCCTACCGGCATCAGCAACAAGAGGGCAACGAGATGACTATATCCGGATACTCCTCAGGGACATTGTAAACTTATCACAATCTATTTCACTAAAAAAATGGGAGGGAGAGGGTCATCAAAACGTTTCCAAGGGCCGGCGCGCAGTTCTTGGGAGGGTATAGCTTTGCAGACGCAGCCGTACCCGCACAGAACCGGCCACGTACCGTACGATAACATTATTATAGCTTATTGGTACAATACCTATAATGTGGTACAATACCTATAATGGTCGGGATGCCAGTCAATGAATAAATGAAAATTGTTTAAAAAGTAACATAAGATGGGACGGTCCTTCAGACAACGAAGCCCTTCCCATCAAGTGATGCGTGATCGAGCATTCACTTGCGCGAGGCAATCGACGCCAAGTTAGACCGCACCAAGACCGTCATATCATCACGATAAGGGTAAAGAATGAAACAAAACAAAACAAAAGGCATCTGTTATATTTCCGACGTTTTCAGATTATTACCGTATGCTAACAGGATTTCCACTCATCCATTCATTAATCTATTAGTTAATTAATCAATCATTTAATTAATCCATCCATCCAATCACTACGAACACCGGTAGTCTACCTAGGGAAGCATTACCGTATACAAACACCGACCAATCACCCAACCGGGTACGAAAATGTAGAAACCTACAGTACTGCACAGCAACCCCACACATTCCGGGGAAAACGGGAAATCCTCAAGAAAGAGCGGAAACTATACCGTTGACAGCGCAATCACCCCATCGTACAGCGCAGCGTCCAACAACTCCCGGAAGCGAGCACCTCCGGTAAAGGGCTGGGATGGCACAGACGATGCGATACACACGAAAGGGGAATCTGGCGAGAGAGGAAGCATGCCCTCACATACTCTCACTGCGGGCGGGAGACGCGGGTATCTGGCTGGCTGGCTACCATCATAGGGTACCGTATATATACAAGTACATGAAATTAGGCTCTGGTAGGGTTTTCAGGAGGTTTTGGTTTACGTGCCTAGAATGGAGCGTCGGGTTAACGTATTGGACCGGGAAGCCTGCCAGCGGGAGAAGCGAATCGGCTAAAACGCATCCGAAATTCTTTTTAAAATCTGGAGATCTCGATTGGCGTCGTCCGGCAGCACAGCATTTTACGGCACAGTGTCATATGTTGGATTTTTCCCTTTTCCCTTTTTTCTTTTTCTTTTTCTTTTCTTTTTTTGTGTACAGTGCCGGATTCAGAGATTTTGATTTCGGCGAAAAAATTCGCACATGATACAAAATGATTCATGTTTACGTCTGACGCTCCTCCAAGTCTACTCGAGTATCCATACCGGGAATACCGGTACGTTATATCATATCTTGCGTGGTTGGGCTTCAGCTTCCTGGGATGGGGGCTGCTGCTCGGCCGAGGCTGTCGACATGTGATACTGTATTGCCTCTACTATACGTACTATACGAGTGGGGGAGAGCATGAATCCGAGATTTCTTCTTCTTCCTTTCTCTCTTGCGCGAAGCTCAATTCACCCAGTGCCGTGCGCATGATAACTACGGTGGGCTACAGTGTCCCCCGCCCTGTGAACCGCGAATTCAAACCGAACCCCTGAGCGCAATCACATGATATCACTCGAAACCCCGATTCAGCACCACTTACCCCCACTTCCCTCGCACTGGGATCCACATGTGAGCGATGCATCACCCCCATACCCACAAATATCCCTCCCGCCCTCTGAAAGAAGGGACTTGTAGTAAGCTCCGACCTCCAGAATCCCTGGCCGTCCGATAACCCACGCTTAAATACCGAGTGCACGGTACTTCTCCTACCGTAGCGCAGTCACCAATACCGGCACTCTCGGCCGGCCCGACCAAATCATGTGATTGTAACACGGAGTCAGGGAGCGGATGTCGAGTACGTAATAGGGGGGGGCTTGTGGATCCTGCTAGGGTTATCCACGGCTGGCGGGGCCGATGGTATCACACAAGGTTAGACCATGAATTCATGGTACAAGTACTCGAGTACAGAGCAGGGATCAGAGGTTGGAGAGCAGTGGTACAGTGCTCGCAGAGGTGTACTACAATCTTGTCTAAATCAGAGTTCTTGGATCTGAGATAAAGTACGCTTCCACAAAGATCCGTACGGCAATTCTACGGCAATACTGCTACCACCATAAATCAGCTCAACCACAACTACCCAAGAAGTCTGGAAACTTTAGGTAGGTATTAAATAAATGCAAAAAAAATCTTGAAACAAAATTGTAGAGCAAAGAATTTAATACTTTGTGTACCATCACCTTGCATCCGGAACAGCGGCTATTCAGGCATAGACTCCCATGGCTTTTCCGGGGAATCTCCTTCAATATCTTGAGTCCAAACCTGATTCAAAGCTTCTGCTAGACATTTTCTAACAGTATCTGGACCTCCTTTAGTCTTGTAAATGTTAGGAAAGTGCTGATGCAGCCTTTCCTTGACCCTTTTCCAATAGTGCTCAATAGGATTGAGATCTAGAGAATTGGGTGGCCATTCCATAACTTGTATGTTGTTTTCTGCAAACCAAGCTATGATGTCTCTTGTGGTATGTATCTTTGTACTATCCTGCTAAAAGATAGGATCTCCAACTGTGTCCTCTACCTCCTGCCAGGTATCAACTAAACCATCCTTCAAAACTCCAATATATACAAATCTATTCACACTCTTGTCAAAGATAGGAATTAGAGGACCCTTATTTTTACCCCAAATACAAGACTACACTATCAGATTTATTCCAGGATCTTTTGTAACTCCATAGATACAGTCTTTGTACCACTTTTCCTCAAGTGTTCTGAAGATCAAAATACTTTTAGGATCTTTAGACTTTTCAACTGAGCATTCATCACTAAAAATAATATCCTCAAAATCCTCCTTTAGCTAATTCCTATACTCTATAGCCCAAGCTAACCTCTTGCTGGTTTTTCAAAAGAGCTCTCTTCCTAACCCTCTACTTCTTTATGTTGACAGATGCCAAAGCTCTTCTAACTATACTTACAGAGGCATGGAAAGCAACCTCATTGCACAATTCAGATAAGGTCTGGTGGCGGACCTTCTTGGACTCTCTAACTAGGTGGCGACAGGTTCTAGTATTAATAATTTTGGTTTTGCCTGGTATTGCAAGGATTTTCTCATTATCCCTCATCTGATAACAGTTGCAAAAAGTAGCAATAGTACTCTTAGAATGATCTAAGAGCTTTCCAATGTCAGAAAAAGATGTTTTTTTCTTCTCTAAGAGCAACAATTTTCCCTTTCTCATAATTTGTAAAATGGCTAGTCTTATGGAAGGGCATTGTTGGAGAGGGGTTGAGGTTTGTAGGGATAGAGTATTTTAAGGTGTCAGTTGGTAACTGCTGATCCTACAGATCAATTTGACATAGTACTTTAATATATAAAAGAAAATTCACAGAAATCCAAACTTTCCATGAAACTACTGAAAATATTAAGGACATCAATTCTATGTTAAAATATCTATTTAATTGTCAACCTCTTAAAAGTACAAGTTCCTAGCAAAAATGGACTGAACAGCAGAAGGTTCTGGTAGCTGACAGTCATTTGCCAAGAACACTGAATCACTCCTGTAAATAGCGAAAGTAGTTAGCATAAATGTAATCAAAAAGGGGGAAATTTAGTTGTTACACATATGAATGCACAGACCTCCCTCGCGCACAGACCTCCTGAAAACGGCGAAGATTTCATAGCCAACACCCCCCTCCGGCCCCGCCGTTGGCCCTGCGCGCAGTAATAGTGTCGCCGGAATTTGGTGTCCCGACAGTATAAACTGGTGAAAACGAAGCATGCTTCATAACACCGTATACGTCGTCGCCATCTGTCCGACCGGAGGCCGTTCGCAGGATATATAAGAGGGGACCTCAGGCCGTGTCTGAAAAGTGGAATGAAGTCAATCGGACGGGTAACCGTGGGGCTACGAGCTAAGCAAGGTTGACTACCTCGGACATGGACAGAAAGTGTTGGGGCGAAATCGCCAACAGTCCAATGAGTTATCGGGACGTGCCCGTAAGGACGAGGCACGGAGCCCAGTCTAGTGCTCGCACAGTGTAGAGCCAACCGGTGGCCTAGCTGTAGATGAGGAACTTTCCCATGACATTGACTAGTCCGATCGTGGCAGAAAGTCCTCAAAGTCAATGCAGTCAAGTTACAAAGACAACGAGGCATTTGATGAGACTCGTGACTCAGCTGATCACTCCAGTCAGAGTAAGGAGGATGGTGTGTTGGCTCGAGGTGAGACCACCCCCTCATACCTAAACCTCCAAGACGAAGGAATCATACGTTTTCGCCGGAGAGGTTTCGAACGCCCTCGCAGAAACACAACAACACATGAAGGCCATAGTCCGAGCAAGATGCAAAGCTTGTCAGGGTCAAACGGAATCCCCGTACGATAATAAGGGATAGGAATTAGGAACGGTACATTGTTTGGTGATAGATAGATGTAGCCCGCGACCACTCAGATGCGGAATATAAATATCAAGGTGCCTCCTTAGCTTTCAGAACATCCTCCGTCTCCGCTACACCTCCGGCGATTGAAAACTCAACACCACGGTTTTTATCGTGAGTTTTTTGTTTCGTCGCGAAACTTTCTCCTCCTGCCCACTCCTGCCTTTGGCCTCGGCCTAGGGGAGTCTGGCTCTTCTCTCCTCTCACGCCCGGGGTATTGACTTCGGTCTACCGTCGCAGGGCCCTCTCTCTCCCTGGGGGTTGGTCGGTCAGAGGCCCTCCTCGGCTGGCTAGCAGGTGGTGGGATCCCTTCCACTACAGTGACTCTATCTCTCCCAGAACAAGGGACTACATGAGAGACGCGGTAAAACACCTGCTATGCTTTGCCCAGGCGGCTGTTGATGATCTTCCTTACTCCTCCTCCCTCCTCCCCCCACGCGTGGCGGGGAGTCCTCTCCTCTTCCTGAGTTGGCTCGCTTAGCCTTCTCATGGTCGGCAACCCCTTAACCACCATCGTCAGACGGCCGGGACTACAGTTGCAGTAGGGGAGAACAGCCAACAGGCTACAGTCGATCTCCCCATTCTCTTGTTTCCCTAAGAGGCTGCCTAGTCAGACACGAACGCGATTACCGATAGACGATGTTCAAGGTCTTTGGGTCTACCCCACCGCTCTCCTCTCCCTACGGTCGGATCGGCTGGCACCCTACTGCTACACCTTCCCTTCCCCCCGGTTATCGCCCA
>LN891276.1:0-21698 GCA_900010015.1 Tuber aestivum
ACGAACGTGGGGCAGATGTGAATACTCAGGGTGGCCGTTATGGCAACGCACTACAAGCAGCGCGAAAATCCCGTCATGAATCAATTGTGCAGTTTCTCCTCACCCACGGGGCAGATCCCAATCCAGAGACTTCGGCGGATCACACAAGTAGCACAACTAGCTAGGGGACTTTCAATTCTTCAGCTATTCGGGTATTCTATTCCTGCAGCCACCACCGATTCTTGAAGTTGGCCCTTTCATATGCCGTATTCGTTCACTCTTCCTCATACTGGTATTTCGCGCGACCGGTGCAGGAAAGCCCAACTCCTGTCTCTGTGCGCCGTGTTCCCGGAAGTCTGCCGCCCCAAACCCGTACTCTATTCCGCACCCCAAACAAACAACTGCTCATTTCTTCCATCCCATCTATCCTGCTGCTACCGAATACCTGGGAAACCTTCCGCCGCTTTCTTCAAATTTCGAATTACCTCACGCGGTGTTCACTCGAATAATCACCCAGATCTGTGACCCCACCAGGCATCCGTGGTCTCGAAGCGCAATATCAGTTGATTTCCTTTATTCTGCTCCCAGTCTAACACCTCAGACAACGCCCCTCGTTCAACATTACAGAAGTTGTCCGTGTCCTTCATTAATACCTTCGGATTAACGCTTTTTTGACCTAATCCCTTTATCAGTATTCTTCTTACTGCATGTTGGAAATTGTGAGATGCTTCTCGGCACGCCTCCACGATAGTCTAGTTAGTTTGTTCGCACACTCTTCGGGAGCGCCCTTGGGTTTCGGGCGCGATATGGGTTTGGACGCATAGGCTTCTGCCCCCGCAGTTTGGCTTTTCGGGAAAGCGCTTCGATCACGGGAGTGTGTGGGAGTGCGCGGGAGACTTTGGGGACCTGCATCCGCAGGAAGGATAGCGGATGGTAGATTGGAAGAAAGGCATGAAGGAAAGCCGTGAGGTCCAGGAGGGCAGGTGGCTTGGTAGCTGAAGTTTGTCTTTTCTTTGTTAGCTTTTCGTGTTTGCTCATGTGTGGGAGACCTACCTGGAGGGGGGGAGGTTAGGACATTGTCGTCTTTTCGTGTCGTTGATATATACTCCTATCATTACCGTTAGTTAGATAGACAGAGTGCGCGATAGTGAGAGTGATGTTGCTGAAGTGAGGAGTTTTTCTCACCCCGCTGTGAGCTGTGAGATCGTTTCACGTGAGTGATCTTGGCATTGTTTCGTTTCACTGTCCATCACTCGTTCGTTTAGTTTCATACCGCCGTTAGCACCGCCGCTCGTTCGCTCGTTCGATCGTTTCGCTGCCTGTTCGCGGTTCGTTCGTTCGTTCGTTCACGATATCGTGAAAGTCCCGGCCCATCCGCCGTCGAATACTAGTGGCTCTAGAGATCAAAACTCGATATATTTCCGACCCTATGGGCAGGTATCCACACTTACCGTTAGTCTGTGAATCTATCAAGTGACCCTGGTAGCGGGAGCAGGTTTATGAGAGTTGCTCCGGACATGCCCGGAGGGCGTGGAAGGTCTAGAGGAGGAGGGAAGTGCCATGATGACTTACCAATTTATTCAGTAGTTAGCTGGGTCTGGTCCTGGGGTTGGAGCTCCTTTTCCATTTTTCTATTTCCCTTCACCCACCCCTTTCCTTCCTTTTTCAAGCGGAATAAGGCCGTTGTTACAGGTTCATAGAGGGCTCTTAATGAGATAGCGTCTTCTTTCCTCTGGGGGGATGTATCGTTTATGATCTTGTTTTCTCTGTTCTTCGCTTTTATTTTCGTTTTTCCAGATCTAGCACTCTATAGATATGTAATCACACATAAGTCACTAGAGCCCCCCGCCGGAGTATAATTGCACATGCAATTTTCCATCGCCCTACAAAGCTTTCTGCGTCAAATTTGGTAACAGGTATGAGTTGATTCCAAGCATCTACTACTGTCAGAGAGGCTTTCCTCATCTTCGGTTTCCGCCTGGGTCCGCCTTCATGGTAATGAAGGATTTGTGTTCAATCCGTGGACATTGTTGCAATCATGGGCTGGAGGAACCCCCACCGCCAGATTCATAAAGCCGAAAAGCCAGAAGTGAGATTTAGTTTGGGAGGATGGATGGCGGACTCGATCGAGCAGGATATTCAAATTTTGGAAACTCCGGGAGTGACTGATGGAAGTCTTAGTCAGTTAGTTGCTCACCGCCGGTAACCTCCCCCGAAAATCAATCAGTGAACAACTGTACAAAATGGCGCTCTGCTTTGCTACGTTCTATCCACTATTGACCTCTCTTGCTTCGGTTGGACCGGATCCAGGGGTATCAATCAGGAGACATGCAAACCGGCCCGGCAAACCCCCGAAACCCGGTGCTGTGTTCCCGGGCAGTTATTGCTATTGCGGTGGCGGTGGTTCTGCCCAGGGAGATTGGAAGGTGTATTGTCTGGTAGACGAGCGACGATGCAGAGGGCGTAAATTAAGACAGTTTCCGGGAATGGGCCCAACGAAGCCTTTCCGAGCCAATAGGAATCATGTAAAATCTCACTTCCGGATCTTCAGCGTACCAAATCTCGCTGTGAGGGGGGGATGAGAAGGAATCCATCCTCATAGTTATGGGTACGGTGCGCGACTAGTGGAGCCTCATGATGGAAAATCAGTGAGTGGTGCCCCCACCAAGGCTTTTATAATTCAATCTTAAGCCGGTTGGATACTAGCTGTGTGCTCTTAATTTAATAGCCGGTTCTCCTCTTATTTCGCTGTCGCTCATAGCCGGTGGAAGCAAGTGTGACGCACCATAAAAAATTCCATTTTTGTCTTTTTTAACATACCCAAATTTAATAGCTACCTATAGTAGGTTTATTATTCACTTTATATCTTATAATATTATGTAAACACAGATATATGATTAATAACTGGTAGTATGGAAACCTATTAGAATTGAATAAGCTTAAAAAAAAACTCTTATTTTTTATGGGGCGTCACACTTGCTTCCGCGTCACACTTGCTTCCGCCGACTATTATACGGTGTTCGGAGCAGAAAAAACGTACTGCCTGTCGCATCTCACTAAAAAGGAAAAATCCGGCAGCTCACGCACTGCGTGCGTGCTCGTTTACCGCGGGTGAATGACTATCATACTATTGAATTAAAAACATGGGGCAGTCACCAGAACCAATTGAGAGCCTATGAAAGCAGCAGCGGTGGCCAAAATAGAAAGAAGTCAAAAGTGGGGGAAATGGCATTGAATTTCCCCCCCCCTCCCTTGCGAGTTCATTGTCGATCAGGTGGTTTATTATTCATTGGGCTTATTTATTTTTCAGGATTAAAAGGCAATCGCAGGCTCTCCTCTATCCTACTCTCTTTAATAGTATTATATCTCATATCGTACCCCCCCCCCCCCACCCCCCTTTGTCAGCCTCAGGCTGGCATGCCAAGCCTAAGGCTCGGTTGAGGTTATCCCGGGTTGTGGTTTGGGTCCACACATTCTCACCCTGCGCCGACATATCTGAAGGATGCCAGGATGGGAAACCCATATGATACACGATTGCGGAAATATATAGGGTGTTACATGCTGGGAGGCTATTAAGTGTAATTATTTTCCGGGCACGGTTGTATCATAGCGGCCGATTGACGATGGTGGTCAGTGAGCGATAGGCGTTCCCTTGTGCAAGTATGAAAATATCGCAGAATATGTGCTGTATGAATAAGCCGAATCTACATCGTACAGTACGTTACCCAAGATCTCTAAACTGTGGAATGTCGGCTGTCCGTAGTACCGCGATCACCACACTCCAGTGACATGTCGTGCCTGTTCATGAAAAACGATGTGTACCGGGCTAGAGACAGAAATCATGGCCCACAAAGTGGCGTCCACGTTCATGACCTTATAATATCGCCTCCACTCTACCAATAAAATCCAACTTTAACTCCACGTTTCAGAAAATTACCTCAATATTTACTTCCAGGTTGCTACACAGAATATTTCATGTTCGGGGGTGTCCTTTGTTTTTGGTATCATTTCTCAAGAACTATGTGTTGATTCCAGATATCGAAAAAGGAATTTATTTTCGCTCATTCTACCTTCTTGTAGCCGAATTTTTTTTTAACATGGTTCTATAGCTTGTGCTTTACTTAGCACCACATCCCTTGTACTTTTGGGATAACTTGAGGCAGGGGAGGGGGGAAGTTTAATTTGTTTCCTTGAAATCGGCTATAATACCCTTCGCCAGACACTACCGGTGGTCACTATCTCTAGCCTCGTAGACTACACTATATGTTGCACCTCAAGCTAATAACTATTTATGCAAGTATCGTAATAGCTGTCGTGAATGCAAACTCCTATGTCCATAGCCTTAGGACATCCAATACTCTAGGCATCTGGATTTCCAGCTTTCCTTACAGCCTTTCCACCTTCCCTCCAGCAGATGCATCGACTCAAAACCTCCGTGGATCCCTGCAGCCAAAGTGCGTTCCCAAAGCTATCCGAAGAAAGAGAGCAACTATTTTGGGGGCATTCTGGGAAGTGCCTCGCGATTTCTAACAGGAACCTGCTAGAGTAAAGTGTCATCCCCGGATGTGTCTCTGAAACAGTCTAGCCTCCTAACGGCTGATGCCCTAGCACTGGACATACTGGTAGGCTGCATGAAATGAGGGAGGGAAAAAGAAGCAAAGAGTGTAAAGTTCGATCCAGAATTCCTAGAGGCACCTCCCATCCTTGAGACAGGCCTGGATGGGCCATAAGCTATTGTCAGTCGTCATTCCATATCACCATGCCTAATGGGCTTTGTAAGCGGCAACGTGTAAGATATGCATCGTCGCTGCTTAAGTCGTTTGCTTACTGGAAGGCTACGGGCGGTTGGGGCGATAATAGACGGTAATTCGAAGCATTCGCGATAGGTGAATAGTAGGGGGCGGGGTGGGCGCGGGACGCAGTCGCAGGGGAGGTGGGAGGAAATGCAGATAACCGAAGGGACTGATAGCAGGCTTAGTTACATGCAGAGAGTAAGGAGGATGTCTTTCAGACCTCACCGATCCCGGTCCAGGGGGTGCACAGCATGCAACAGACAGAATTCGGCTATTAGCCAAGATCTACACACCGCGAACATGCGGAGAAGTCTGGGGAGCCAGGTAGAAATATCCAGCGGCAAGTGGAGGAGTGCGGTAGGAGAGGCCGGGTCAGAGTGTGAACGATTAAAGGCAAATCGCAGGGGTGGAGGAGTCAGGAACTGGGTATGAAGGGAAGGGACGGGGGGCAGGTGCGGTTTGGTGGGCCCTACGCGAGAGGAAAGTTCGGGGCTGAAACCGGTACCAACCACTCTGGCACCCGCAACTCCATCATAATAAATCAAATGGTCGAAGTAGAAGTGTGATGGTATGATAATCATTCAATATCTTTTCCGACATATAGGCACCTACAGTAGGCTAATGTGTGGAATAATAGGGCATGGGTCGGGATATCTAGGTATTGTTATTCCTCTCCCGGAGGTTCGCGGTGGAGAAGTTTGTTAAGGGATTTCCTTTCTCTTAGTTAGAGAGTCAACCCAAACCCCTAACTTCCTGTTTTGGCAGAGAAAATAGGGGATTTGGATAAGCCGAAGAATAGTGATGGTATAGGGGGGAGTAGTTCCTCATAGTCACTGGCGGTGCGCTGTTTGTCATACTTGAAGATGTTCGTACAATCTGGCTCCAGGCCTTGACATGGGCAAAGTGAGTGGCTCTGGAGCCGCACAGGGTTCGCTAGTCAATTAGTAGCTGGGAACCCTTCAACAGCGCCGCAGCATATCTGAGAGAGGGATTTCGGTAAGTCGTCGGTGCTTAAATAATACAAGCATGGAAGTGTTTCGGTCGACTTCCGGAACTGAATGGTGTGCTCGATCGAGTTGGCTCCTGTGTGAAAAATCTGTCTGTGACCTCGCGAAAAATAAGGGAGGTTGGAGGACGGAAAAATACAATATGAAGGAATGATGACCTCGTGGCACACCCGTGGCGGAGGAAGCCGAATAGAGGAGAAGAAATTAGACACAACCGAGGCGGAAAGGAAACGTGGCCTAATTGCCTGTTGATGTGGGGTGAACACCCTGGGCGGCGGGGAGAATGCGCATCACCTTTTCGGGACAGGGGCTGAATGTCGCACAATATCGCATTGGACTACCGTACTCGGGTAGACTACCCGGACTACCCGGACACGCGTACCGTAGGGAAAATCAAAGCTCGTAACCGTGCCAAGGTTTTTACCTACTCCAAATGATGCTACACGACCTTCGAAGTGGGTGCCACTCCGTTAGTAAGAGAATGGGCTCTGCTGTTGGCAATGGCAATTAAATGTCCCTCGAGTAGTAGGCTGGTAGATCTGACTACGACCGCTTAAGTACTCGAGATACCGGTAGGCGAACAGTGGGGGGCGGAGGTGAGGGGAAAGCAGATAGCCGAAGTGACCGATAGCATGCTTAGTTACCTGCATAGAGTACCGTAAGGTAAATGCGGGACATACTCCATACCTCTAGGGCCGAGCGCATATTCTCCTGGGGGCATAGCACGCAACGGACAGTCGGCTACCGATATTAACGTCTACACACTGCGAACTTGCGGAGAAGTCTGGAAAGCCGGGTAAGAATATCGAGTGGCTGGTGGCAGAATGCGGTAGGAGAGGTCAGGTCCTAATGTGAACGATGGAAAGCAAATTGCGGTGGGGGAGTCGGGTGCTGGATATGAAGGGAAGGGGCGATGATCAAATGTGTATCGGGGGTCCTACGCGATGGACAAGGTCAGGACTGAAACCGGTATCAACCGTTCTGGCACCCACAACTGCATAATAGTTAACCTAAAAGCGGAAGTAGAAGTATGATGGCATGATATGATAATAGCTATTCGATATTTTCCGACATGTATGGACCTACGGTAGGATAATGTGTGAAATGACAGGGCGTGGGTCGGGGTATCATGGGTATTGTTATACCCCTCCTGGAGGTTCTCGCTAGATGTTTGTCAAGGGATTTTTTTCGCTCTTAGTTAGAGAGCCAACCCAAAGCCCTAACTTCGCGTTTTAGCAGAGGAAAGTAGAGATTCGGATAAGTCGAAGGATGATGATGTATGGAGGGGGGTGGTTCCTCGTAGTCGCTAGTGGTACGCTATTTGTCATCTAGAAAATCGGGCGATGGAACAAGCGCGCTACACTTGGAGATGTTTCTACAATCTGGCTCTGGGCCTCAAGTGGGAAAAGTGAGAGGCTCTGCAGCCGTACAAGGTTCATTGGTCGCTTAACAGCCGGGAACCCCTCGACAGCACCGTAAGATATCCGGGGGAGGAATTTCAGTAAGTTACTGGTGCTTGGAGAATACTAGTGTGGATGTGTTTCGCTCAACTTCTGGGATTGAATGGCGCCGAGCTGGGTTGTGTGTGAAAGATTTGTCCGTGACCTCGCGATAGAGGGTCGGATGGAGGGCAGGAAACTGTCCGGGAATGACGGCCGCGTAGCATACCTACTCGAGTATGGCGGAAGGAGGAAAAGAGAGGAGAAGGAGTTGGACCCAACCGAGATGGAAAGGAAACGTGATCTAATTGCGGGTTGATGTGGGGTGTTAGTCCCCCCCCTGCCGCAAGGGGGTGGTCGCCAGCAATTTTGCGACTAAGGCTTTGGCGGACCCGAGGGGGGGTTCAAGGGGAGGGGTTCGCCAACCCTGACCCTCCTTGTTGATTTTTGCTTTTTTCTGCACAACCAGAGTCTTTCCCCACAGTGGGGCCTGAATAACATGTAAACCTGCTGAGATCAAATAACATTCATGAAGACGAGTTTTTTTCAGCACTGTCAGTTTTTTGTGAGTCATAGTATTAATGAAGGCATGCGGGCAGAAATGTTGAGGGCAACCGAAGAATATATTCTGAATTAGTTTTTTCTCTGTTTAACTCTCTTATTTTAGCTGTATGATATTACTGTCTTGTTTAAGCAATTGTAGCATGCGGTACTTTTGTGGGTATTCAAAACCCCTTCAGACCTTCGGAGGGGGGGTTCATGGCTGTGAGCCCCAGGGCCTTTGTTGATTTTTATCACTAAGCCCCCCTTTCATACCAACACTGGTCTCCAGACCTGGGCGTGTCTCTTTTCACTGCACAACAAGAAGGGACACAGCCGGCCTATGTGGGGGGGGGGTGTCCGCCGGGGCGTCTAACAAATCAGTGGGTGGCATACCGGTACTCGTGGAGGGTCGCTAACCAATCTCTTGCATGGGGCAGAGCCAGGGGAGATTGCGCATCCTCTTTTCGGGACCGGGGCTGGATGTCTCACAATGTTGCATCGCATTAAGCTACCAGAACTGCCAGTAGTAATGTTGGTATCGTAGGCGAAATCCAATGTCTTAGTAAGAGAACGGGCTCGGCTGTTGGCACCGGCAACCGAATGTCCCCCAAGTAGTGGGCCGGTAAATCTGGCTGGCACATTGGCCTGTTGAATTTTGTACAGCATGGCCCAAGTACTCGCGATACCGGTACCGTAGCGCATTTGGGTCGTTTAAGCTTTACAGTATGGTAGTCTCAGCACTGTATAGTACAAGTACTCGGGTACGAGTATCATACTCGTCTGCAATACCGGTACTCGAGACCGTATCAATTCCGATACGATCAACTTGATCAAAACATGCGGGGTTGTTTACTCGGGTGCCTCTTCCGTCCACCTACGTAGACAGTGGTACACCTAGTGGTATTCCGGTAAAGCCCCTGCGGGGGAAGAAACTTGATCGTTGCTCAAAACGGTAGCACGGGGGCTGATATAGGAGTAATTGAGTAATATCATACTTGGCTTGCAGTTGGGCCCACAGCGACTGGGCATGCAGCTGCCGCTCTTGTGCACCAGTGTAAGCGGCGCGCATACCGGAGCCCCGCCCCTAGAGCTCTTAAGAAGGACCTTTCTCCGAAAAGATACCCTCTCCGAGTAGTTGATGTATCCCCGAACCCACAGTTGGAGAGCATAGCTGAAAAGTTCCCCAAACTTCCAGGACCTACCTCAAAATCGAAGCCTGACTGTTATTCATCTTTCACTATTGAAAATAGATCTCTCATAACAACTTACACTCCCCCTCTTATACCCACAACATTCGGGAGAAAGGAAATGGCGGAACCATTCTCGCTTGCTGCTAGTGGCTTGGCCCTCTTTCAGCTCGGCGCGAAGGTTTATAAGCTTTGCGATGAATACCACGAAGCAGTCAAGGAGAGTGAACACGACTTCAAGAGACTGGCGGATGAGATTAGGAGTATTGACGAGCAGCTAAAGGAAATACAAAACCTCGCAGCACAAGGTGATGAGAACAATCCACGATACCCTAAACTTCTTGAATGGACCAAAAATGAAAGTTTGAAGGGTTATGCCACAGCCCTCGAGAAGCTGGAAGAAAAGTTAGATGTTCAGGGATGGAGGAAATCGTCGAGAAAGTTTCTTTGGCCTCTTCGTAAGCCTAAAATGGAGCGCTACCTGGGCTTGGTTGAAGACCAGAGATCAAAACTTCAGCTTTTGCTGGCCACGGCCACAACGTAGGTTCTCCATTGCTCCATAACGGAAGAATCTAGTTTCTCCACTGCTTTTTTTTCTTCCGGTGGCAAGGCTGACTAGTTCAGGACCACGGTAACAAAGATGTCGCGAACACTAGATGGTACTTGGTTACAATATTCCTAACCCTACCAATCATTTTCTTGACTAATATCGGATATTCCTAAACCCCTAGAAATTAAACTCCAGGAAATACAGAAATGGCTTAATGTCGTTGACCCAACCTCTAATTATTCAAGTGCGCTCGCGCTTCGCGAACCTGGTACGGGGAATTGGCTGCTCCGGGGGCGTGGGTATATGGATTGGAAAGCAAGCGGGGGAGGGGTTCTCTGGCTCCACGGTATACGTAAGTTTACCGACGAGTGAAATCTTATGGGTCTAAGGATGTCATTAATATTGCCTCTTGTAGCCGGATGTGGCAAAAGTGTCTTAAGGTGTGAACTCAACCGGGTATCCGAAGCTGTAATGTGATTTCTTGAATGCTAACTCTCGCATTAGCGCCACTGCCATTGAGGATGTTGAAAATGTGTGCAAGTCCAACGACGATCACGCATTAGCATATTTCTACTTTACCTTTAGTGACTCGGAGAAGCAAAATTTGGAGAATATGCTTCTATCTATCATTGGCCAACTTCCAAAACGGCCTTCGGAGTTGGGTTTTCCGGCCGAGGTTGTAGATCTGTACAACAGCACCGGGGCAATTCGAAAGTCGGCGGGTGCAAAGGCTCTGAAAGATGTATTGTCACAGATTATAAAGGGTTTCAAGAAGACATTTATCATTTTAGATGCCTTGGACGAGTTCCCGAAGGCCATCCGCGGGAGCCTGCTATCTTGGATTGGCGAGGTCAAGGCAGATCATAATGCGGGATCACTTTCGATTCTTGTCACTAGCCGCCCCGAAGGCGATATAGTAGGGTCACTGAAACAACTTGACCCTTTTGCAATATCGCTACAATCTAGCACCATCGATCCGGATATCCGCGCATATGTACGGAACTCTCTAGCCGGAAAGGATGGTTTCCGGCAATTTACGCAAGGAATCAAGGATGAGATAGAGGAAAAGCTTGTTTCAGGTTCACAGGGAATGTGTGTTATACCCAATCACTGAATTCCTACTTATGCTAATCTTCCGGCGTGCGTTTCCAGGTTCCGATGGGTAGATTGTGTCCTGCGGGTTGTGGAAGAATGCATAACGCCAACATCTGTGCGGGATGCATTGAGAGAACTCCCGAAAGACTTAGACTCTATCTACGAGAGGATCCTCGATACCATTCCTGAGAAGCAGAAGGAATATATTCGGCGAGCGATGAATTGGCTGGCGTTTTCGGCAGAACCATTGACATTAGGCCAGCTTGCTGAGGCCATTGTGATAAAATACGATGTCAACAAGTATGGAGAGGATTCGGAAGATCTTTTTGACATGAAGTCCCTCATGAGAATTTGCCCTAGCCTCATTTCCTTTGAAGACGCCGGGAACGATAAATCCTCCACGCAGGAAAGCCGGCGATTACGACTAGCACATTTCTCGGTAAAGGAATATTTGATCTCCGACCGGGCGGCTCAGGCGCCTAGTTCCTACTATCATATTTCGGAGGATAAAGCCGACTTATGGATGGGGCACGCTTGCCTTAGTCGAATACTGCGGCATAGAGGAGAGGGTACTGTATCCCTCAACAAAGTCGAACCAATGTCCTTTCTCTACCACAGTGCTCGCCATTGGTTTATGTACTTTAGACAAATCGAGTATATAGCGCCTGCTCCACTCTCCGAGGCTGCGGTAAAGGTGCTCGAGCTTGGCCAAACCTGGCTAGATATATACGACCCCGATGATTCCTGGGGGGATGAGCCTTACCCACCAGCAATCTACTATTGCTCCTTGTTGGGTCTAGAGATGGCCTGTAAATTACTAGTCAACAGAACGGAGGATAGGGTAAATGTGAATGTGCCGGGTGGTGAATATGGCAATGCACTACAAGCAGCTGCAGCAAAGGAAAATGAATCGATTGTGGGACTTCTCCTCGAGGGTGGGGCAGATGTGAATGCTCAGGGTGGCCGGTATGGCAATGCACTACAAACAGCTGCAGCAAACGGAAATGAATCGGTTGTGGGACAGCTCCTTGAGCGTGGGGCAGATGTGAATGCTCAGGGTGGCCTTCATGGCAATGCACTACAAGCAGCTGCAGAAAACGGAAATGAATCGGTTGTGCGACTTCTCCTTGAGCGTGGGGCAGATGTGAATGCTCAGGGTGGTGAATATGGCAATGCATTGCAAGCAGCTACACGAGGAGGAAACGGATCCGTTGTGGGACTTCTCCTCGAGCACGGGGCAGATGTGAATGCTCAGGGTGGCCATTATGGCAACGCACTACGGGCAGCGCAAAAATTACGTCATGAATCGATTGTGAAGTTTCTCCTCGCACACGGGGCAGATCCCAATGCAGAGACCCTCGGCGGATGACACAAGTAGCAAGCAGCCAGGAGACTTTCAATTCTCCAGCTATTCAAATATTCTATTCCTACAGTCACCACCGATCCTTGATGTTGCCCCTTTCACATGCCGTATTCGTTCACTCTTCCTCGTACTGGTATTTCGCGCGACGGCTGCTAGAAAGCCCAACTCCTGCCTCCGTGCGCCGTGTTCCCGGCAGTCTGCCGCCCCACAACCATACTCTATTCCACACCCCAAACGGGCAACTGCTCGCTTCTTCGATCCCACCTATCCTGCTGCCACCGAATACCTTGGAAGCCTTGCGCCGCGTTCTTCAAAATTTCGAATTACCTCATGCGGCGTTCACTCGAATATTCATACCCGGGTCTGTGACCCCCACCGGGCATCTGCAATCTCCAAGCCCAATATCAGTCGATTTCCTTTATTTCGCACCTAGTCTAGCGCCCCAAGCAAAGCCCCTCTTTCCACATTACAGAAGTTGTCCGTGTCCTTCATTAATACCTTCGAATTGACACTTGTTTGACCTAATCTCTTTATTATTCTTATTCTTACTACCTCTTGGAAATTGTGAGGTGCTTCTCGGCATGCTCTTCTGATGGTCTGGTTGGTTTGTTCGCACACTCTTCAGTAGCGCCCTTGGGTTTTGGGCGCGATATGGCTTTGGACATATAGGCTTCTGCCCGCGCAGTTTGGCTTTTTGGGAAAGCGCTTCGATCGCGGGAGTCTTTGGGGACGTGCGTCCATTGGAACGATAGCGGATGGTGGATTGGAAGGAAGGCACGAAAGAAAGGGGTGAGACCCAGGAGGGCCGGTGGTTCCGTAGCCGAAGTTTGTCTTTTCTTTGTTAGCTGTTTGTGTTTGCTCATGTATGGGAGACGTACCTGGGAGGGGGGCGTTAGGACATTCTCATCTTTTCGTGTCGTTGATATATAAATAGACAGAGTGCGCGATAGTGAGAGTGAGGTTGCTGAAGTGAAGAGTTTTTCTCCCCCCGCCTTGAGTTGGGCGATCGTTTCATGAGTGATCTTAGCGTTGTTTCGTTTCATTGTCCATCACTCGTTCGCTTAGTTTCATACCGCCGTTAGGGCCGCCGGTCGTTCGTTCGTTAATTCATTTTTGTTGCCCCTTGGCGGTTCGTTCATTCATTCACTCATTCATTCGTTCATGTATCGTTTATGGTCTCGTTTTCTCTGTTCTTCGCTTTTATTTTCATTTTTCAGATCCAGCACTCTATAGACACGTAATCACACATTAGTCACTAGAGCCCCCCGCCAGAGTACGATTGCACATACAATTTTCCATCGCCCACAAAGCTTTCTGGAAGTCAAATTTGGTAACAGGTATGAGTTGATTCGAAGCATCTATCACCCTCACAGCGGCTTTCCTCACCTTCGATTTCCGCCTGGGCTCGCCTTGATGGTAATGAAGGATTTGTGTTCAGTTCGTGGACATTGTTCCAATTCCAGGCTGGAGGAACCCCCACCGCCAGATTCATGAAGCTGAAAATCGGGAAGTGAGATTTGGCTTGGTCGGATGGATGGGGGACCCGAGTGAGCGGGGTGTTCGGAATTTGGAAAAGCCAAGAGTGGCTGATGGGAGTCTTCGGCAGTTGGTTGCTCACCGCCGATAACCTTCCCCGAAAATCAAGCAATGAACTGTACAAAATGGTGCTCTGCGGTACTACGTTCTATCCACTATTGACCTCTCGTGCTTCGGTTGGGCCGGACACAGAGGTATCAAACGGGAGACGGCCAAACCGGCCCGACAAATCCCCGAAACCTGGTGTTGTGTCCCAAGGAGTTATAATAGTGCCGTTGCAGTGGCGGTTGCTCTGAGGGCACACGGAGAGCGGAAGGCATATTTCCCGGTGGACGAGCGATGATCCAGAGGGTCTAAATTAAGATAGTTTCCGAGAGAGGACCCAACGAAGCCTTTACGAGGCAACAGGAATCATGAAACATCACTCGCGAACATTTCAAACATTTAGTGCATGGATCAAAAATAAAACCGCATTCTCCAGGACCACATAGTCTCGGGTTTCTCCCCCGGTCTATCCCGATCCCTTTCCTTATCAGACCAGCTAACCGCAGGCCCGGATTTCTCCTCCCGTATGGTTACAAACTGAAATAACCGAGAATAGTCCTTGGACATCCAGGATTTCCCCCTTGGGATTAGGGAAATATAGCGGAGGAGGAGTATTTCTGTAACTACGAGCGGTATAGAATACTATTGACATAGACACCCCTGGCGGGCAGGGGCTCCAGTCCCCGACACGGACTCATCTCCCACCCTCAGCGGCAGCCGGTGTTCCGTGGAGAGACGAGAGGAGAGTTTGGTCTGTGGGTAGGATCCGGGACACATAGGAAGCTGGAAGGAGCTCCAAAAGAATTATCACTGCTGTAGGGGTTTTGGGGGAGGTGAGCTTAAGATTCTAGGACTTGCGGATATTGGGGCGGCAGGAGCTCTGGGGTTCACATGGCGGGTGGGATACTCTTATTGTAGTTGTGGATGTTTTTCAACTATCATAGCTCCTTAAAATAACCAAATCGTGTCCCTTACTTCAGCTCCGCTTGCTGGGCCAATTACGACACCCCCTTGTTCTCCGAGATTCAGTGTTCGGGAAACCTCATTCCTGGTGACCCAATTAACACAACAAATACTCCCCGCTTGATTATTTACTAAGAACGCAGTTCTCTTGGGGGAGCATTGCAGTTGCTGTGGGAACTATATTCCCAGCCCGGGGAACCGGTAAACTCTATTCGCGAAACCCGCAAAAAGTGGCCTAATATTTTCATCCCTTCCTTTCTTGACCACTGCCTCTTACACTCCGGGTCGGTAACACTAGGGTAAATACATAACCCGAAATCGGCTGGCAATCCACCCAATACATCAACTCTAGCCATTAGCTTCTCAAATACCCCTAGTGCTCTAAATTATTTAGTGAGCCCCTTCATCCCAGGAACCTCAGCCCCACCTCCGAACCTCCAGCCCACCAAACCCCGCTATAAGGATGCCCCAAACTCTAATTGCACGGATGTCACAAGGAATAAACGGGAAGTTTTTGTTGTGTAACCTAATGCATACCCAGGTGGGAGTCGGAGGGGGGAAAGTGAAGAAATCCGCCCGCACCGGTATTTCGCGTGACAGCTGCAAGAAAGCCCAACTCCCGCCTCCTTGCGCCGTGTTCCAGACCGTCTGTGGCCCTACAACCATACTCTCTTCCGCACCCCGGGCAAACAATTACTCATTTCTTTGATGTCTATCCTGCTGCCCCCTCATTCCCTGGAAGCCTTCCGCCACTTTCTCCAAAATTTTGAATTACCTCATGCGAAGTTCACTCGAATATGAACACCTGGGTCTGTGACCCCCACCGGGCGTCCGGCATCTCCAAGCCCCATATCAGCCGATCCCCACTCCGAACCCAATACAGCACCTCAAACAAAACCCTTGGTTCCACATTACAGAAGTTGTCGGTGCATACTGAGTGCCCCGCTTTAACATCTTACACCGATTGAGTCTTCTTCGACCCGATCTCATTATTATTCTTATTCCCATTATCCGCTTTTGTGAGAAAAATTAGATATATATATCCGATTTTATACTGTGGAGTTTAGGGATACGTCAACACTTACCGTCAATCTGTCTGTCAAGTGACTCTGATAGCAGGAGCAGGTTGATGAGAATTCCTCCGGAGATGGCGGGAAGGGATGAAACGTGTGCGGTAAAGGAGAGAAGTGCCATGCTAGCCTACCAATTTATTCACCAGCTAGCCGGCCCTGGTCTTGTGCTTTGGAGCTCCTTTTCTATTTTCCTATATTTCTTCATCGACCCCTATCCTTCTTTTTCCAAACGGAATAAGGCCGCCGTTGCAGGTTCATGGAGGGCTCTTGTTAAGGAGATGGTGTCTTCTTCCCTCTTGTGGCATGCATCACTTATGGTCTTGTTCTCTCTGTCCTTCATTTTCATTTTCCTGTTTTCAGATCCAGCACCCTATAGACATGTGATCGTACATTAGTCATTGGAGCCACCATGCAGAGTATGATTGTACATAGAATTTCCATGGCCCTACAAAGTTCTCTGCAAGTCAAGTTTGGCAGGGATGAGTTGATTCCAGGCAAACGTTGCAATTCGTTAATCGGGGTTGAAAGTGGGCCGAGTCGACCGGACGCGAGGTAGGCAAAGTTTCAGCCCTACTAGACTTAACCAACTCTCTAGAATCCGGGCTAGCCCACGGAACCCTTTGGGTCCGTATGCAAAATGAACTGAGAGAGGTGTTGGGGGGTTAAAGCGACTTGGATGGAGCATAGCCCGTTATTTTGTCCAGCAGAAAATACGAGAGCAAGGAGGATTAATGCTCAATTGCCGACTCGAGAAGGAGTGGGGAAAGTTTGATTTGTTTCTTACGCCATATAAATTCCATCTGTAGTGCTCTCCCATAACCTGTTTCATTAGCTGCCACGGCTAATTCTGGATTTGAAATCGGGTATAAGGCCTACTTCACACGTCCCGACTCCGGTGATTGCTCCTCATTAATAGAAAATACCCGTGGTTGGCGAGCTGTCAGGCTTTTGGGTCAGAGGACCTAGGGGTTTTTATTATCACATAAACTGCCCGGATCTATGATATCAAGCATAGGCTTCAAGGGTTGGCAAGTGTAGGAAGATTATAACGCTTGGTTAAATGCTTACGGGACACAAACCACAACAAATACTCCTTTAGAAAACTTCCTCTGCCATATATCCATTACCGTTAGAGCGGCTTTCCTCACTCCGGTTTCCACCTGAGTCCACCTGGATGGTAATTAAGGATTTGTGTTCAATTCGTGGACTTTGTTGTAACCTTGGTTAGGAGGAACCCCCACCGCCAGATTCATAAAGCTGAAAATCCGGAAGTGAAATTTCGCTTGGTCGGATAGACGGCGAACTCGAGTGAGCAGGATTTTCAAATTTTGGAAAAGCCGGGAGTGATTGATAGAAGCCCCAGGTAGTTAACTGCTCACCGCCGATAACTTCCCCCGAAGTCAATCAGTGAAGAACTGTACAAAATGGCGATCTGTACTGCTACATTCTATCCACTATTGGCCTCTCTTGCTTAGGTTGGGCCGGATCCTGGGGTATCAAATGGGAGACATCCAAGCCGGCCGGACCAACCCCCGAAGGCAGGTGTTGTGTCCCCCGGGAGTTATTGCTGTTGCGGCGGTGGCGGTCCTGCGGGTTCAGGGGGATCGGAACATATATTTTCCAGTGGACGAGCGACAAGGCAGAGGGTGTCAATTTAAACAGTTTTCGGAAAAAGACCCAACGAAGCCTTTCCGAGGCAATAGGAATCACGTAACATCACTCGTGAACATTTCAACGTTTAGTGCATGGATCTGAAATAAAACCGCATTCTCCATGTCCACCCAGTCTCAGGTTTTCTCCCTCGGTCTGTCCCGGTCCCCTTCCTTATCAGACAGGCGAACTGCGGGCGCGGATTTCTCATCCGATACGTTACAATCTGAGATAACCGAGAATGGTCCTAGGACGTCGAGAATTTCCCCTTTAGGATTAGGGAAAAATAGCGGACCGGCCTCCTTCAACCCGGGGAACGGTACCCGAGTCGAGTGAACGGATCACCACCAAAGTACCGGTGAGCGCTAATCATACATATTCCGATCCCCAATTAGTCCTGTTTCCCATCTCGCTACCCAACAATCAAACAAGTCACACTTGGGCGGTCAATCCCAGTTCCAATGTCCATGCACCACACTGCGGGGTCAACCATCCAAGGTGCTCGTGAGCCATATGTTTAGCAAGCTCGGGTTAGACGAATGGTAGCTAAGGTTACACTAAGGTCCAAGGGGTTTTTATAGATAACCTAAAATCGGCTCGCAATCTACTCAATACATCAACTCCAGCCATGAGCTTCTCCTCCGAAACCCGTTGTGCTCCAAATTATTAAGTGCGCCCCTTGATCCCAGGAACCTTAACTCCGCTTTTGGATCTTCAGCGCACCAAATCTCGCTGTGAGGATACCCCAAACTCTGATTGCACGCAAAGCACAAGGATTGAATGGGAAGTTTTTGTTGTGTCACCCAAGGCATACCCAGATAGGAGTCGAAGGGGGGGATGAGAAGAAATCCGTCCTCCTCGCTATGGGTACGGTGCGCAACTAGTGGAGCCTCGTAATGGAAAATACTTGTAAGTGAGTGGTGTCCCCCCTTAAGGCTTTTATAATTGGATCCTAAGCCGGTTAGATACTAGCTGTGTGCTGCATGATGTTCGCTGCAAAAAAAAAAGCACTGCCAGTTGCACCTCACCGAAAAGAAAAATCCGGCAGCTCAAGTAACACGTGCGTGCCGATTCACCTCGCGGGAATAGCTATCATACTATGGAATTCAAAACACGGGGCAGCCACCAGAGCCAATCGAGAGCCCATGAAAGCAGCAGCGGTAGCTAAAACAGATGGGAGTCAAGGGGGGGGAATGGGATTGAATTTTCCCCCCCTACATTGCGACACGCAAGCCTCCCGATTGGGTCCGGGTTGAGATCGGGTCGGGCTGGGTCGGGTTGAGATCGGGTCGGGCTGGGTCGGGTTGTGCGGCCGGGGTCTTGGGCCGGGTTGGGTCGTCCAGGTGGCAAGCCCGGGTAGCCCGAGAAAGCCCAAAAGAAAGCTCAAAGGATTGTCACCTATGTTTATCAAGTCGCATGATATCACTCATATCTTCTAATTTTAAACATGTTGTAATATCACCGCATTCAAGAGTAGAGAAAAGACTTGTCCTTCTATTCCATCTCCTGCGAGAAGGAAGTACTAATATACTACATGAGTTTAGCAGTCACTTTGAACAGCATGTCCTATATCATCCAAGCCAGCTTCCCAATAGGACCTACTCGGACCCTCCAGCTCGGGATCCCTATACCAAACAAATCCGATGTGGTAACCATCTAGTAATGGAATCCTGAGAAGCCACATCTTCCAACACCCCCACACTTCGAAGGATCCTAGGATAACTGTGGTAGGAAAAAGAAAAAGAAAATAGAGAAGTGGCCTAGATTCTCAACAGATTGCTTTGTGACCTCGTTAAAAACCTCCCTCGGGCCTTTAAATAGGCAGCTTAAGGGTAGGAAAAGAGTATCACATACAGGTAGACCATGATAAAAATAAATAAATGAATAAAAAAGGAATACAGTCATACGGAATAGAGCCAGAAATGAAATATAACTTTCAGTCAACTTCAATACTGCATAGTCCCATGCCACTGATATGCTTCCAGTGTGATGCTCTTGGAAGAGCCTTTGTTAGAATATCAGCGGTATTCAGATCCGTAGGGCAGTATGAGATTGAGATCTCCTGATTTTGTACTGCGTGGCAGGTGAAGTGGCGTTTAACATCTATATGTTTTGTCCTCTCGTGGAATCGAGGACGATTGGTAAGATCTATTGTACTCTGGTTATTGATGTTAATTAGAGTAGGAGGGAGATGCTTAGTTGGACATAGTTCTAAGTAGATTCCTCGAAGCCATAACGCCTCTCTTGCTGTCTCTGAAGAAGCAATATATTCAGACTCTGTTGTAGAAAGAGCCACCATTGGTTGCTTTTTAGAGTGCCATGATATGGCACCACCAGCTATAAGAAATATAAAGCCAGCGGTAGATTTTGGATCTTGTATATCTCCGGCAAAATCAGCATCACTATAGCCTACCAGCGGTGATCCAGAATCGTCCTTAATCGTTTTCGAATAGCGTAGGCCTAGGTGTATGGTGGCCTTTAGGTATCGTAGAGTTCGCTTGGCTATTTGGAATTGTTGTAAGGTAGCTTTTGAATTGTACTTGATAAGACTTCCGATCAAGGATTGATATGTCTTCTGATCTGTGGCTGAAATTGGATCGTCCATGGTAAGAACTTGAGTTCCTGGTTCCAGGGGTGTCTGAACTGGATTGCAGTTTTCCATCTGAAATCTGCGTAGGATTGTATGTATGAAGCGAGACTGACTCAAGGTAGTTGAGTCCAGTTCTTGCTTTATCTCAATACCTAGGAAGCAAGTAGCTCTTCTGAGGTCTGTCATCCAATACTTTTGGCTAAGTAAGAATTTTACTTGTTGGATTTCGGAAGCTGTCTTTGATACTAGGAGTATGTCGTCAACATACAGAAGTAGGAAGACATCAAAACTAGACATGTAAAGATTTGGATCATAAGAGGAGCCAAGGAATCCTATTGATTTCAAGTAACCGTCGATTTCTTTATACCAGAGCAGAGGCGCTTGTTTGAGTCTGTAGAGTGCTTTAAGCAAGCGGCATACTACTACACCAGTTCTACTACTCTCTTTTATTGCAGCTGGATCGAGCCACTCAATTCCCTCTGGTAGCTCCATATATTCTTTCTCATCGATTGTAGGATTCAGAAATGCTCCAATGACATCCATGTGATCAGTATGGTAATCATTCTTTGCAGCAAGGGCAGCTAGGATCCGTAGACTTGTCAGCCTTGCTACCGGTGCAAAGGTTTCTCCATATACTGTTTGCTCGTAGCCTTTTATCACCAGTCTTGCCTTTGCCTTCAATGAGCCATTGGGGAGAGTCTTTGTCTTGTATACCCATTTACACCCAATCACGGACTTGCCAGCTGCTGCTATATTATCTGTAGCTCTCTCATATCTCCAAGTACCATGGCTGCGCAGGCTTTCAAACTCATCATGCATGGCCTGATGCCAGCATGGATACCTAATAGCTTCATCGTAGGTAATTGGATCGTCACCCAATACCATAGAAGGTGTGGTACTTGTGAGTGCAGCAGCGGCTAATGATTTCAAGCGTCCAGAGTGTCGTGGCACTAACACTTCTGGTTCAGGCCCAGCTTTCTTGTACTTCTTTAAAGTCTTCTGTTGAGGAGGCCATGATTGGGCCTTTGTGACTGGTGAAGCTACCTCTATAGCATCGGAGTTCGGCTCATTGCTTTGGCATTCAAGTTGCTCCTCAACAGGATTTACTATTATGGGAACTGAAGTCTCTGGCAGTTCCACTCCAGGTTTCACATAGTCTTCTTCTTCTTCTTCTTCTTCTTCTTCTACCTCAATAGTCTCGGGCTTCTGGGGAAGTAAAGAACCGAATATGTCCTCTGGCTGGACTAGACTACTAGCCAGATGGAACTCATCGAATATTACATCTGAGGTGCGAATTGTTGTCCTCAAGTCGGGGTCCCACAGTCTCCAAATCGTGGTTGTCGCAGTATATCCTAACATGATGCAATGTTTTGATTGCTCACCGTATTTAGGATCTCTTTGCTGTGATTTTGGAATCCGCTTGTAGGCAATACACCCAAACCATCTTAGATGGTTCATGGTTGGCTTCATTCTATAAAGCATCTCGTGTGGTGACTTATTGGCTATTGCTCGTGATGGAGATAGTGAGTGTAGGTAGACAGCTGTATTCACAGTCTCTGCCAAGAGAGCAGTGGGTAGATGGGCATCTAAGAGCATCGCTCTTGCCTTACATAGTATGGTTTGAATCATCCATTCACTGATCCCATTCTTATGTTGTGAATAGGATGGTGCAGGCTGGAACTGGATTCCTGTGGCACTGAGAATTCCATGAAAGAAGGTATTATCATACTCTCCTTTTCCGTTATCATACCTAAATTTTGAGATCTCCCATTGTGGAAAGATCTTTCTAACTCTCTCTCTGAACTCCTGAAAGCGGCCAGTAACCTTATTCGCCTCCTTTGTACGAAGAAAATAAACCCAGCAGAAGCAGGTATAGTCATCTATT
>LN891276.1:43707-57943 GCA_900010015.1 Tuber aestivum
CAGAAATGAATCGGTTGTGGGACTTCTCCTCGAGCGTGGGGGAGATGTGAATGTTCAGGGTGGCCCGTATAGCAACGCACTACGAGCAGCGCGAAAGTTTGGTAATGAATCGATTGTGCAGTTTCTCCTCACACACGGGGCAGATCCCAATTCAGTGACTTCGGCGGATGACACAAGTAGCACAACCAGCTAGGGACTTTCAATTCTTCAGCTATTCGAATATTCTATTCCTACTGCCACCACAGATTCTTGCAGTTGCCCCTTTCATATGCCGTATTCGTTCACTCTTCCTCCTACTGGTATGTCGCGCAACCGCTGCGGGGGAGCCCAACTCCTGCCTCTGTGCGCCGTCTTCCCGCCAGTCTGCCGCCCCAAAACCGTACTCCATTCCGCACCCTAAACAAACAACTGCTCATTTCTTCAATCCCATCTATCCTGCTGCCACCGAATACCTTGGCAGCCTTCCACCGCTTTCTTCAAATTTCGAATTACCTCATGCCGTGTTCACTCGAATATTCACACCCGGATCTATGACCCCACCGGGCATCCGGCGTCTCGAAGCCCAATATCAGTCGATTCCCTTTATTCCGCACCCAGTCTAACACCTCAAACAAAGCCCCCCGTTCCACATTACAGAAGTTGTCCGTGTCGTTCATTAATACCTTCGGATTGACACTTGTTTGACCTAATCTCTTTATTATTCTTCTTCTTACTACCTGTCGAAAGTTGTGAGGTGCTTCTCGGCACCCCCCCATGATGGTCTAGTTGGTTTGTTCGCACACTCTTCGGGAGCGCCCTTGGGTTTCGGGCGCGATATGGGTTTGGACGCATAGGCTTCTGCCCGCGCAGTTTGGCTTTTCGGGAAAGGGCTTCGATCGCGGGAGTCTTTGGGGACGTGCACTGTTGGAAATTACGAGATGCTGCTCGGCATGCTCGCACCATCCCATACCCCCACTATGCCCACTACCCCCCGCCCCCCTTTTCCTTCCTTCCTTCCATTTGCCCGTTACTCGATCATTCGTTCGATCGTTCGCGCGTTCGTTCGCTCGCGGGACGGTTTGCCTGTTTGCACACTAGTTAGTTTTCTTTTTTCCTTTGGTTAGTTCTGTGGGAGCGCGCTCTGGTTTTTCGGAAAAGTGCTTCCGCGATGGGAGCATACGGATGATCGGAAGGAAGGCGCGAGAGGAAAGCGCCAACGGAAGAAGGGTGCTGGGTGAAGGAAAGGCGAAAGGCGAAAGGCTTGAGCGAAGCCCTGGAGTTTGTATTTCCTTTGTTAACAGTTTGTAAGACAGAAAGGAGAAGAGGGAGACATACCGAGAGCACAGAGGCTATGGGTGGAGGCTACAGGCAATGAATGTGTGTCTATTCTTTTGTTAGCATGGGGGTCTATCGGAGGAGAGGAGGAAGGCTGCAGGGAAAGTGGAAAGGCCGTTCGGAGGACGGAAAGGCGCGGAGGTATACGGGAGGCCATATGAAGGACTGGAGGCTATGGGCGACGAAGTTTGTATTTCCTTTGTTAGCTTGAGGGTTGCACGGGGAGGAGAGAACGTACCTTGGGGGGGGTGAGGACTTTGCCGGTTTGTTGTGCATGCTTGTCACTTTCGTGATATATACTCCCGTCCCTACCATTAGTTGAAGTTAGTTAGTTGAGTTGTGTGTGCGATAGAGTGGAGTGTGGATGCGAGTGTGTTGGAGAGGTGAAGATTTTTCAAGTTCCCCGCTCTTGAATTGTACGATCAGTTTGTGAGTAAGCACTTAGCGCGTCACGGTTTCACAGACTATCACTCGTTCGTTTCACAGCGGCCGGTGTTGCAATATGAACAGGAAGTAGTTTTAAAAGATCAGAATTGAGATAATTCATTCTACCTACAGCATCAACTAGAATAATAGGAAAGATATAGACCATAGACCGGCTATACAACCAACCAGTTCAGACAAGCTTCTACCACCGGGATTCCACAACAAGGAACAAAGGTATTCAAAGAAAGTATACAGGAGCAAAAGGAATAATAAAGGAATAACGAAGATGTCCGAACTAGTACCCGGATTGAGAATAAAAACACAAGCGACTGAAGTAGCATTTGGGAGGAGAAAGAAACCATATATCAACAGCCGGCGATCGCGAAATTTCGAAAATGCATCCGCAGGAAGGATAGCGGATGGTGGATTGGAAGGAAGGAATGAAGGCAAACAGTGAGGTCCAGGAGGGTAGGTGGTTTGGTAGCGAGGTTTATCTTTTCTTTGTTAGCTTTTCGTGTTTGCTCATGTGTGGGAGACCTACTTGGAGGGGGGGAGGTTAGGACTTTCTCGTCTTTTCGTGTCGTTGATATATACTCCTGTCATTACCGTTAGTTAGATAGACAGAGTGCGCGATAGTGAGAGTGAGGTTGCTGAAGTGACGAGTTTTTCTTCCCCCGCTGTGAGTTGTGAGATCGTTTCACGTGAGTGATCTTAGAGTTGTTTCGTTTCACGGTCCATCACTCCTTCGTTTAGTTTCATACCGCCGTTACCGCCGCCTTTCGTTCGTTCATTCATTTACCCATGCGTTCGTTCGTTCGTTCGTTCGCGATATCGTGAAAGTCCCTGCGGATCCGCCGTCGAATACTACCGGCCTTTGAGATCAAAACTGGATATATCTCCGATCCCACGGGGATATGTCCACACTTACCTTTAGTCTGTGAATCTATCAAGAAGACCCTGGTGGCGGGAGCAGGTTGATGAGAGTTTCTCCGGACATGCCGGGAAGGCCGGGAAGGCGTGGAAGGTCTAGAGGAGGAGGGAAGTGCCATGATGACATACCAATTTATTCACTAGTTGGGTCTGGTCTTGGGCTTTAGAGCTCCCTTTCCACTTTTTTATTTTCCTTCACCCACCCCTTTCCTTCCTTGTTCAAGCGGAATAAGGCCACCGTTACAGGTTCATAGAGGGCTGTTAATGAGATAGTTTCTTCTTTCCTCTTGGGGGATGCATCGTTTATGGCCTTGTTTTCTCTATTCTTCGCTTTTATTTTCATTTTTTCAGATCCAGCACTCTATGGGTATTGAAAATCACCGGCACTCCACCCGTAGCTGACAGCCCAAGCCACATCTATTCATTCCGGGAATTCCAGAAGCTTCCGGAGGTGGTCTTGTATTGATTTCCTATTTGTCAGGCTTATGAGTGTTCGATTTGTATGAGGGATGGAATGTTCTGGTGGGTTTTCGGTATCCCTGTACAATATAAGATGTTTAGCCGGAGCGGGGTTTGGAGCATGTGGTCAGAAGGAGGAATGAGATTGGTTGATTGAGGAGGAGTAAAGGGAACTTAAGAGAAGCTCGGAGAAGGAGCAAGAGGTGGGGGTTAGAAGGTAAGCAGCAGTATAAAGAGGGGATAGGATTGCGTGGAAGAAAAGGGATGTGGCAGATAGCAGCAACGAAAGCATTCGAGATATCAGTAACGACAAGAAATCAAAGCACCTCGCGCACAGCTCCCAGAAAGAGAACGATTCCATGAAAATTTACAAGAATAGGTACCTAACCACACATTAGTCACTAGAGCCTCCCGCCGGAGTATAATTGCACATGGAATTTTCCACCGCCCTACAAAGCTTTCTGTAAGTCAAATTTGGTAACAGGTATGAGTTGATTCCAAGCATCTATTACTGTCAGAGAGGCTTCCCTCTTCTTCGGTTTCCACCTGGGTTCGCCTTGATGGTAATGAAGGATTTGTGTTCAATTCGTGGACATTGTTGCAATTATGGGCCGGAGGAACCCCCACCACCATATCCATAAGGCTGAAAATCCAGAAGTGAGATTTAGCTTGGGGGGGTAGATGGCGGACTCGGGTGAGTGGGATATTCAAATTTGGGAAACCCCGGGAGTGAATGATGGAAGTCTTAGGCAGTTAGTTGCTCACCGTCGATACCATCCCCTGAAAATCAATCAGTGAACTGTACAAAATGGCAGTCTGCGCCGCTACGTTCTATCCACTATTGACCTCTCTTGCTTCGGTTGGGCCGGATCCAGGGGTATCAAACAGCAGACATCCGAACCCGCCCGACAAACACCCGAAACCCGCTGCTTTGTTCCCGGGGAGTTATTGCTATTGCGGTGGCGGCTGTTCTGCTCCGGGTGATCGGAAGGGGTATTTTCCGGTAGACGAGCGACGATGCACAGGGTGTAAATTAAGACGGTTTCAGTGAATGCGCCCAACGAAGCCTTTCCGAGCCAACAGGAATCATGTAAAATCTCGTGAAATTTTCGAACGTTTAGTGCAGGGATCGAAAATAAAACCACATTCCCCAGGTTCACGTAGTCTCAGGTTTCTCCCTCCGTCTATCCCGATCCATTTCCTTATCATACCAGCTAACCGCGGGCGCGTATTTCTCATCTGACTTGAACAAGAAAGCGAAACTGGAAATTAATAGGGTGAGAAGAGAGACAATTTTATGTGACATCACGTGACCAAAATACGAGCCTTAGTTTGCCAAGTGGCAGCACTATGATCACATGCTATAACTACCGCTAATCGCACCTGTTCCTCAGAACCTTAAAGTAACAACAACGGTTGGTCCTCGTACCGCCAAGGAGGCATCACTTTATATCTGCAACAAATCTCTAATGCCCGCCGTGCCCACCATGCCTGTCAAGCCCACCCCGCAAGCTAAAGCCTGTCCAACTCCCCCGAATAGCTTCCAGCCCACAGAGCCCGAAGTACCAAGCGAGGCCTATCCAACCCCCACCAACAGCTACGAGACAAGAGAGCCCAAGGGAGAAATTGTCATGGAGTATTATCTCACCGAAGGGTTAGAGGGGGTAGAACGGTATGAATATCGTGATATTCGCACGTTTAAAGAAGCGGTCGATTTGCAAGATGAGGCATTCCGGTTGGGTAAAGCTGACGAATCCGCCTCCCCATACCTAATTTTTTCCCCGGTCACCCACACCAACTTGCGAACATCGACAGTGTACGAAAACCCCATACAAAAAAGTCCGTGTTTTCTACTTTAATAATGAAGAAGTATTGATCGTCAAAAACATGTCGAGCCCGGTCCACGAACTCGCTACCAAGGTATTCGAACATATCGTCGTCAAGAAGATAGAGGATGGTGGGCAGGGGCATATGATTGTGCCAATGGGCAGCACCACCTATACAGGAACCTCTTGCGGGAAAGAGGCCGATGCGTCTTTCCGGCCACTCCGAGCCCGTCCCGGACACCACCAGTGGCCAACGGTCGTTCATGAGTGTGGTGTCTCCGAGACTGCACGCCGGTTGACGGTTGATGGTAAATGGTGGATAAACAACTCGGGTGGAGCCGTCAAGATAGTGTTGCTAGTTTTTGTCAATGAGAAAGCGAAAACAATCCGCATCGAGATGTGGCCAGTGTTCCCAACGGGCCAGGTAGGCCAGGCTGAGCTGAAGCCGGGCCCGGCCTGCCACAACTATGGGGGATTTAGCCCGGCCGGAGCCTGCAGGCTTTGAAAAGCCTGGGCCTGGCCTGGCCTGGCCGGGCCCAGCTATAGGCCGTATAGGCTAAGTACCTGCCACCTGATAGGCCGGCCCGGCCTATATGGCCTAGCCAAGCCGCGCCCAGCCTATGAATACGAGCCTACAACCCCCTCAGATCCTTGGTTTCTGCTCGGCTCATCTCCCATTCCACTAAACTAGTCCGAGTTACTCCCGTGAGAACTGTACGTAAGTTACATAGTCCCTACGCAAATTCCACCCATTGGTGTTAACGGAATAGAATGAGTATCAGTAAGATCACTAATATTATTAGGCACTGATCCTACGTGCGGGTAGTAATATGGATTTGCTCGTGGTTGATGAAAACCCCCGAGGTCTAATAGGACTCGGTCAACCATAGCGGGCACATTCACTGATGGATTCCTGCCAAAGAAACTGAATCGGAAGGACGGATCGTGAGATAGGACTGCGTTGGAGAATCTGGAGGTAGATTTCCTGGACTTCTTCGAGCTGGTTGTGGATCGGTAATCGCGTAGTTATCATACTTCAACTGACAAGTGAGGATATAGATAAAATAATAAACCACAATGAAAGTTGTAAGGAATCGAGCCACTCTTAAAACAATCAGCTCTAAAAATCCCACTTGCAAGCCTGTAGGCTCCTACCAGGCCTGATAGGCTTCGGCAGGCCGGTTGAATTCGGCCTATATCCGCCTAGGCTCATCGTCAGAGCGGCCTGCCTTGGCCCAGCCTACGGCCTATAGGCCGGCCTATCACTGGCCTAGCCCGTTGGGAACGCTGGATGTGTCAAAATGACACGGGAGAAAATCCGGAGCAAACTCGCGAACACGACGAAGCCCAAGTCACAGGGCCAACCCTAAAAAAGACGATCCGCATCACCCCTACGCCGGTCACCGGTTCCCCGCTGGTCTTAAAATTCCGAGATATATTTTTACGCAAGCGCAAAAGGTGCCGGGGAGAGAAGAATTATGCTATCACGATGGAAGATATAGAGAAATACTACCGTAAGATCTGGCCACTGGTACCAGATGTAAGCTCTGAAGCCGAATCCTGTAAGTTAGCCTTGTTGATCTCACCTGGATTTTACTGAAAGCTAATTCGAGCAGCCTCGGAAGAAGAAGGTGCATCGTCTAGCTCGTCGGATGGGTATGTCTTGGATTGACCTGAAAATATGGTCCTTAGGAATACTGGCCTGGTTGTCGCAAATCCTACATCTTTGTACTTTTTATTTTTTTTCCTGTATATTAGTGTTGTTCTTCACAATGGAATACTCCTCTCTCCACTAGCAGCAGCCAAGCACTACGATTGATTTGGGATCTCTCTCAGTTTTGGCTAACTTCAATCTCACAGACTCTCTTTATTCACCATCTCCTGTCCAACTTCAAAGCTCAATACCCTATTATTGCGAGTGGTCAACGCATTTTCCGACTCTAATATAGTTATCGATTCTGCGGAAGGATCTCCGATACCTCGCCTAATCATTAGTCCGTCGATAAGCTATTAGGTTTAGGGCTGCTAAAAGCAACCGGCTGACATACAGTTTAAGTCTCGTAACCAGGTCTCTGGGAATGTGGAATCGATATCGCTCTCGTCTCTCAATACAAAATATTTTCTCTGATTTCAGATATGCCATGGCTTCGTACTCATCCGTTACTGAAAGTCAAGCGCACCAAAAATACTCATTTTCCATGCCAAGAATCCCGATGCCATGATTGGAGACGCGACTTCAAACCAGCAACTTGAGTATATAGGATGTACTAGTACTCGAGTATATGGCCCCCCAAGGCTTGCTCCTGGATCATCTCAAACCCTGTACTATGACAAATGAGTGTAACCGCCTGTACCAACTGCCGGCACCGGGGATGGCAGTCTGGGCTTCTATGTGGAAGGGGTTCGGGGGTGGCGAGCATTCATTGGGATAGTGAGGCATCCGGTCCTGTGAGATCCGGGGTATCAAGTGGTGGTGGGGTGTGACGGTGCGGGGGACCGGATCCCCCTGTTACGTGGAAAGGAGGGCAAAGTGGCCGTGATGTTTGAGTGGACCTCTTGCCCTGGCTGGTCCATTCGGACATTCACTCGCAGAGTTAGGGACCCAGACAAAACATGCAAAAGGTATGATACACTGACCAGTAAACAGTCTTCAACAAAACGGCAACCTCCCCGGAGCTTAAAAAATAAAACATAAACGGGGCTGGTAATGAACCTAAGGGACCAAACACGGGGGCAGTTGTAGGATCCATAGTAACCCCAATCACTGCCGCTTCGTAGATCCCAAGGTCATCTAGGGAAAGAGGGGTGTTTGTGGGTATAGCAGGGAACGTGCTTGGGTAAAGGGCCATCCCCGGACGTGTCTCAGAAACAGTCTATCCCCCTAATGGCTGATGCAGTGGCGGTGGATATACTTGTACCGATGGCTGCACGAGATAACGGAATGAAATGGAAGCGAAGAGTCTTGAGTTGGATTCGGAATTCAGAGCGGTCCACCCGCCATCCTCGTGATATGAGTAGATGGGCTATGAGCTATTTTCGGCCCTTACTCTATACCACCACGCTTAGTGGGCTCTGTAAGTGGCAATACGCGCGACATTAGTCGTGACTGCTCAAGCCTGTGCTTGCCGGAAGGCTACCGGTGATCGCGGCAACAATGGACGGCGGGTAGTAGCATTTGCGATACCGGCAGGCGAACAGTCGGGGGCGGAGGTGAGGGGAAAGCAGATAACCGAAGTGACCGATAGCATGCTTAGTTACCTGCATAGAGTACCGTAAGGTAATTGCGGGACATACTCCATACCTCTGGGGCCGAGCGCATATTCTCCAGGGGGCATGCCACGCAATGTACGTACAGTCGGCCACCGGTATTAACGTCTGCACACTGCGAACTTGCGGAGAAGTTTGGAAAGCCGAGTAAGAGTATCGAGTGGCTGGTGGCAGAATGCGGTACCTGTACCAGAGGTCTGATCCTAATGTGAACGATGGAAAGCAAATTGCGGTGGTGGGGGAGTCTCGCGCTGGATATGAAGGAAAGAGACGGTGACCAAATGTGTATCGTGGGTCCTACGCGATACACAAGGTCAGGACTGAAACCGGCATCAACGGCTCTGGCACCCACAACTGCATCATAGTTAATCTAAAAGCGGAAGTAGAAGTATGATGGCATGATATGATAATAGCTATTCGATATTTTCCGACATCGATAGGCCTACGGTAGGATAATGTGTGGAATAATAGGGCGCGGGTCGGGGTATCATGGGTATTGTTATACCCTTCCCGGAGGTGCTCGGTCGAGGTTTAAGGAATTTGTCTCTTAGTTAGAGAGCCAATCCAAACCCCTGACTTCGCGGTTTAGCAGAGGAAAGCGGGGATTTGGATAAGTCGAAGGATGATGATGTGCGGAGGGGAGTGGTTCCTCGGAGTCGCTGGTGGTACGCTGTTTGTCATCTGGAAAATCGGGCGATGGAACAAGCACGCTATACTTGGAGATGTTTCTACAATCCGGTTCTGGGCCTCCAGGTGGAAAAAGTGAGAGGCTCTGCAGCCGCACAAGGTTCGTCGGTCGCTTAACAGCCGGGAACCCCTCGGCAGCATTGTAAGGTTCCGGTATCCAGGGGAGAGATTTCGGTAAGTTACTGGTGCTTGGAGAACACCAGTGTGGAAGTGTTTCGGTCGACTTCGGGGATTGAATGGCGTGTGCGACCAAGCTGCGTCCTGTGTGAAAGATTTGTCTGTGACTTCGTGATATACGGGAGGATGGAGGATGGCAAAATACAATATGAAGGAATGATGACCGCGTGGCACACCCGTGGCGGTGGAAGCAGAAGAGAGAAGTTGGACCCAACCGAGACGGAGAGAAAACGTGATCTAATTGCGGGTTGATGTGGGGTGTTAGCCCTGCTGCCACAATGGGGTGGTTTCCAGCAATTTTCCGACTAAGGCTTTGGCGGACCCTAGGTGCGGTTCGAGGGAGGGGGTTCGCCAGCTCTGACCCTCCTTGTTGATTTTTTGCTTTTTTCTGCACAACCAGAGTCTTTCCCTGCAGTGGGGCCTCAATAACTTGTAAACCTGCTGAGATCAAATAACATTCATGAAGAGGAGTTTTTTTCAGCACTGTCAATTTTTTGGGAGTGATAGTATTAATGAAGGCATGCGGGCAGAAATCTTGAGGGCAACCGAAGAATATATTCTGAATTAGTTTTTTTGTCTCTTTAACTCTCTTATTTTGGTTGTATAATATTGCTGTCTTGTTTAAGCAATTGTAGCATGCGGTACTTTTGTGGGTATTCAAAACCCCTTCAGTCCTTCGGAGGGGGGGTTCATAAATGTGAGCCCCAGGGCCTTCGTTGATTTTTATCACTAACCCCCCCTTTCATACCAACACTGGTCTCCAGACCTGGGCGTATCTATTTTCACTGCACAACAAGAAGGGACACAGCCGACCTACGTGAGGGGAGGGTGTGCACCTAGGTATCTAACGAATCAGTGGGTGGCATCCCGGTACTCGTGGAGGGTCGCTAACCAATCTCTTGCACGGGGCAGAGCCCAGGACTGCCGGGAGAATGCGCGTCCTCTTTTCTGGACGGGGGGTGGATGTCTCACAATGTTGCATAGCATTAAGCTACCGGAACTGCCAGTACGAGTAGTAATGTTGGCATCGTAGGGGGAATCAAAGGTCTTAGGGCCCGCTTACCAAACAGTTCCGTTACGGAAACCTGTATGGTAGGCTAGAACGGTACCGTCAGCTCAGGGTTGTGTTGCAACTGACGGTGCCAAAGGTGTTTACCTAATTTTCAACCGTCAGGAATTTTGGGTGCTTGACGGTCAAAATGAAAAGGTGCTCCAGAGGTGCGGTAGCAACACCGTCAGCCTCAAAAATTGATGCATTGTCACTATGCCTCCGACCGGTTATGCTCACAATAGCCATACCACCACTGCCAATCCTCTGCTTTCTTTGCCCTAGTAGTTCTAGGATAAATATATCAGAATTGAAACCATTGCCGACTATCATTAAGGTTTTTGTTTAGCATGGTACTATGAGAGCTTTAAGCTATGATGTCAAAACAACTGAAAAAGAGCTACAAGCACGGGCGGAAGGAGCCCTGAAGAGCCACTGCAGGCGGCATGTGGGGGATATAGGCTGGGTCCAATATTTTACTTGGTCGGCAGTGCTTGAAAGGGAGGGGGAGTTGGGAATTGTGAGTTCAAAAGCCCTCATACCGCATTATCTGGCGATACTGGAAATGGTGCTATCGCCGAAGGGGATAAAGTGGCGAGTTGCCATCATGGTTGCACTACACACATTCAGTGATAGTGTAGGAACTAAGAAAATTCTCATGACGACCCCAATGACTTAAGTACTGTACAACCAGGCGAGTGCAGAACCTATTTTTTCAATTCAACGATGGAAGAGTGAGTCTTGTAATTTAACTCCGCCAGCAGATATTGTTACTCGCTTTCCTTTTTTTTATATTCGCTAAGCCCCCCTCATGTCACACTTAGGCCACATGGCGACACTAGACCTTAGCATGATTTCCAGTATCGCCAGATAATGCGGTATTGTATTTTGTAAATTTTTTGATGCACTCTCTGACGGTAAGGCCCATGTTGCAGTATGGTAGACGGTACATTGGGTAAACGCGGGATGGGAATTTAGCCCCTAACGCTACCGACCGTTAAGACCCTCTTGACGGTTGCCACCGTCAACACATGCTAAACGGTCATCTGTAGGTAGACGGGGCCTGAAACGGTAGCACGGGGGCTGATATGCCGGTATTTGAGTAATATCATTTTTGGCTTGCAGTTGCGCCGACAGCGACTGGGCATGCAGCTGCCGTTCTTATGCACCAGTGCAAGCGCTGTGCATTTCGGAGCCCCGCTCTTACAGCTCTTAAGAAGGAAGTTTCTCCGAAAAGATATCCTCCACGAGCGGTTTCTGTATCTCACCTCATCCCTGAATCCGCTGTCGGAAAGCATAACTGAAAATTTCCCCAAGCTTCTAGGACCCGCCTCGAAATCGCAGCCCGACTTTTATCCATCTCTCACTGTTGAAAGATAGCGAGCTCTCATACCAACTAACACCCCCCTCTCAAAATTACAACATTAGTGAGAAAGGAAATGGCGGAACTGATGTCGCTTGCCGCTAGTGGCTTCGCCCTTATTCACCTGGGCATAAAGGTTTATCGGCTTTGCGATAAATACTGCGACGCTGTCGGAGAGAGCGAGAATGATTTCAAGAGACTGGCGGATGGGATTAGGAGTATTGACGGGCACCTGAAGGAAATACAAATCCTTGCTGCAGAAGGCGGTGAGAACAGCCCACGATACCCTAGAATTCTTGAATGGACCAAAAACAACAGTTTGGAAGGTTATTCCAATGCCCTCAGGAAACTGGAAAAAAGGTTAGATGTTAAGGGATGGAGGAAATCGACTCAAAAGTATCTTTGGGCTCTTCATAAACCCAAAATGGAGCGCTTCCTAGGCCTGGTCGAAGAGCAGAGATCAGAACTTCAGCTGTTGCTGACTACGGTTACAACGTAGGTTCTCTATTCCTCCGTAATGGAAGAATCTAATTTCTCCACTGCCTTTTTTTCCGGTGGCAAGGCTAACTAGTTGTTCAGGAAGACGGTAGGAACGGTGTTGCGAGCCTTAGATGGTACTGGGTTACAATATTCCTAACCCTACCAATCATTTTCTTGACTAATATCGCATATTCCTAAAACCCTAGAAAATAAACTCCAGAAAATACAGAAATGGCTTAACGTCGTTGACCCAACATTAAATTATTCATCGGCACTCAAGCTTCGTGAACCTGGTACGGGGAATTGGCTGCTCCAGGGACGCGAGTATATGGATTGGAAGGAAGGTAGAAGAGGGCTTCTCTGGCTTCACGGCATACGTGAGTTTACACACTAGTGAAATCTTATGCTTCAATGAATGTCATTAATATTTGTCTCTTGTAGCCGGATGTGGAAAAAGTGTGCTAAGGTGCGAACTCAACCGGGTATTCGAAGGCACAATATGATTTCCTGATTGCTGATCCTCACTTTAGCGCCACTGCCATTCAGGATGTTGAAAAATTGTGCAAGGCGAATGACGATTACGCATTAGCCTATTTCTACTTTACCTTTAGTGACTCGGGGAAGCAAAATATGGAGAATATGCTTCTATCCATCATTGGCCAACTTCCAAAAAGGCCTTCGGAGCTAGGTTTGCCGGCCGAAGCTGTAGATCTATACAACAGGACCGGGGCAATTAGAAAGTCAGTGGGTACAGAGGCTCTGAAAGATGTATTGTCGCACATTATCAAGGGTTTCGGGAAGACGTTTATCATTTTAGATGCCTTGGACGAGCTACCGAGAGTCGCACGGGAGAGCCTCCTATCTTGGATTGGCGAGCTCAGTGCAGACCACAAGGAGGGATCGCTTTCGATCCTCGTTACCAGCCGTCCAGAGGCCGATATAGTAGGGTCACTAGAACGACTTAACCCTTTTGCAATATCACTACAATCCAGCAATATTGATCCGGATATCCGCGCATATATTCGGAACTCTCTAGCCGGCAAGGATGGGTTTCGGAAATTTAGCCAAGCAATCAAGAGTGAGATAGAGGAAAAGCTTGTTTCGGGTTCACAGGGAATGTGTGTTATGCCCAATCATTGAATTTCAACTTACGCTAATCTGGTGGCACGCGTTTGCAGGTTCCGATGGGTAGATTGTGTCCTGCGGGTTGTGGAAGAATGCATAACGCCAACATCTGTGCGGGATGCATTGCGGGAACTCCCGAAGGACTTAGATTCTATCTACGAGAGGATCCTCGATACCATTCCTGAGAAGCAGAAGGAATATATTCGGCGCGCGATGAATTGGCTGGCATTTTCGGCGGTACCATTGACATTAGGCCAGCTTGCGGAGGCCATTGTGATGAAATACGAAGTCAACAATTATGGAGAGGATTCGGAAGATCTTTTTGACATGAAGTCCCTCATGAGCATTTGCCCTAGCCTTATTTCCTTTGAAGACGCCGGGAACGATGAATCCTCCACCCACGAAAGCCGGCGATTACGACTAGCACATTTCTCGGTAAAGGAATATTTGATCTCGGACCGGTCGGCTCAGACTTCCAGTGCTTACTATCATATCTCGGAAGTTAAAGCCAATTTACGGATGGGGCACGCTTGCCTTAGTCGAATACTACGGCATAGAGGAGAAGGTACCTTACGCCTCGACGAAGCCGAACATATGTCCTTTCTCTACCACAGTGCTCACCATTGGTTCACGTACTTTAGACCAATCGAGTATATGGCGCCCACTCCGCTCTCCGAGGCTCCGGTAAAGGTGCTCGAGCTTGGCCAAGGCTGGCTAGATATATATGACCCCGACGATCCCTGGCGGGATGAACCCGAGGACTCCGGGTCTTACCCATCAGCAATCTACTATTGCTCCTTGTTGGGTCTAGCGACGGCCTGTAAATTACTAGTCAACAGAACGGAGGATAGGGTAAATGTGAATGCTCAGGGTGGCGAGTATGGCAATGCACTACAGGCAGCTGCAGCAAATGGAAATGAAGCGGTTGTGGGACTTCTCCTCGAGCGTGGGGCAGATGTGAATGCTCAGGGTGGCGGATATGGCAACGCACTACAAGCAGCTGCATTAAACGGAAATGAATCGGTTGTGGGACTTCTCCTCGAGCGTGGGGCAAATGTGAATGCTCAGGGTGGCGAGTATGGCAACGCACTACAAGCAGCTGCAGCAAACGGAAATGAATCGGTTGTGGGACTT
>LN891276.1:58611-78456 GCA_900010015.1 Tuber aestivum
TGGGGCAGATGTGAATGCTCAGGGTGGCGAATATGGCAATGCACTACAAGCAGCTGCATTAAACGGAAATGAAACAGTTGTGGGACTTCTCCTTGACCGTGGGGCAGATGTGAATGCTCAGGGTGGCTATTATGGCAATGCACTACAAGCAGCTGCATTAAACGGAAATGAAACAGTTGTGGAACTTCTCCTCGAGCGTGGGGCAGATGTGAATGCTCATGGTGGCCCGTATGGCAATGCACTACGAGTAGCGCAAAATTTTGGTCATGAATCGATTGTGCAGTTTCTCCTCACACACGGGGCGGATCCCAATTCAGAGACTTCGGCGGATGACACAAGTAGCACAACCAGCTAGGGACTTTCAATTCTTCAGCTATTCGAATATTCTATTCCTTCAGCCACCACCGATTCTTGAAGTTGCCCCTTTCATATACCGTATTCGTTCGCTCTTCTTCCTACTGGTATGTCGCGCAACCGCTGCAAGAAAGCCCAGCTCCTGCCTTCGTGCGCCGTGTTCCCGGCAGTCTGCCGCCCTAAAACCGTACTCTATTCCGCACCCTAAACAAACAACTGCTCATTTCCTCGGTCCCGTCTATCCTGCTGCCACCGAATACCTTGGAAGCCTTCCGCCGCTTTCTTCAAATTTCGAATTACCTCAGGTAGTGTTCACTCGAATACCCACACCCGGATCTATGACCCCACCGGGCATCCGGCGTCTCGAAGCCCAATATCAGTCGATTCCCTTTATTCCGCACCCAGTCTAACACCTCAAACAAAGCCCCTCGTTCCACATCACGGAAGTTGTCCGTGTCCTTCATTGCTACCTTCGGATTGACGCTTGTTTGACCTAATCTCTTTATTATTATTATTCTTACTACCTGTTGGAAATTGCCCGGTGCTTCTCGGCATGCTCTCACGATGGTCTGGTTGGTTTGTTCGCACACTCTTCGGGAGCGCCCTTGGGTTTCGGGCGCGATCTGTGTTTGGACGCATAGGCTTCTATCCGCGCAGTTTGGCTTTTCGGGAAAGGGCTTCAATCACAGGAGTGCGCGGGAGTCTTTGGGGACGTGCATCCGCAGGAAGGATAGTGGATGGTGGATTGGAAGGGAGGCACGAAGGAAAGCGGTGAGGCCGGAGGGACGGTGGTCCGGTAGCCGAAGTTTGTCTTTTCTTTGTTAGCTTTTTGTGTTTGCTCATGCGTGGGAGACCTACCTAGGGGGGGGAGGTTAGGACTTTCTCGAATATTCGTGTCGTTTATATATACTCCTCTCCTTACCGTTTGTTAGCTAGATAGACAGAGTGCGCGATAGTGAGAGTGAGGTTGCTGAAGTGAAGAGTTTTTCTCCCCTGCTATGAGTTGTGAGTGTTAGATTGCCTATAGGGCATGGGGTAGACGGATATGCAGTTAGGCAGATATGCGGTCATCAGGCATATGTTTTATGGTGTGCAGTGCAGAGGTAGAAGGCGGTGTTTTTTGTTCCTTTCACATCCTATGCCGGTTGGCATAGGATATGAGTATTTTTCGTGGTTTTGTGTGTTTTCTTTCACACCCTATGCCATTAGGCATATGGTAGTTTGGTTTAGGATCGTTCTAGATTGCCGGAGGTTGCGGAGGATCATGATGAGTTAGGATAGTGTGTTTTTCATTTGAGTTCAGTGTGTTTCCATGGTTGTTTGTGCTTTGGAGCTATATATCTCTTAGTCAGTCCTTAGCTAGATGGATCATCGATCACCGTTTCCACCACTTCTATCTTCTCATTTTTTCATCTCTCATCCGCGCTTATTTTTCACCTCACCGCTGTGCATTTTTGAGTTGTTTCTTCAGTGAGATCATTTCACGTGAGTGATCTTAGAGTTTTTTCGTTTCACGGTCCATCACTCGTTCGTTCAGTTTCATACCCCCGTTAGTGCCGCCGCTCGCTTGTTCGTTCTATCGTTTTCGTTGGCCGTTCGCAGTTCGTTCGTTCGTTCGTTCGTTCGTGATATCGTGAAAGTCCCTGCCGATCCGCCGTCGAATACTACTGGCCCTGGTGATCAAAACTGGATATATTTCTCATCCTATGGGGATATGTCCACACTTACCCTTAGTCTGTGAATCTATCAAGAAGACCCTGGTGGCGGGAACAGGTTGATGAGGTTTCTCCGAACATGCCGGGAAGGCCGGGAAGGCGTGGAAGTTCTAGAGAAGGGAAGTGTCATGATGACTTACCAATTTATTCATTAGTTAGTTGGGTCTGGTCTTGGGCTTTGGAGCGCCCTTTCCACTTTTCTATTTTCCTTCACCCACCCCTTTCCTTCCTTTTCCAAGCGGAATAAGGCCATTGTTACAGGTTCATAGAGGGCTGTTAAGGAGATAGTGTCTTCTTTCCTCTTGGGGGATGCATCGTTTATGGTCATGTTTTCTCTATTCTTCGCTTTTATTTGCATTTTTCCAGATCCGGCACTATACAGACACGTAATTACACATTAGTCACTAGAGCCCCCGCCGGAGTATAATTGCGCATACAATTTCCCGTCGCCCTACAAAGCTTTCTGCAAGTCAAATTTGGTAACAGGTATGGATTGATTCCAAGCATCTATTACTGTCAGAGAGGCTTTCTTCATCTTCGGTTTCCACCTGGGTCCGCCTTCATGGTAATGAAGGATTTGTGTTCAATTCGTGAACATTGTTGCAAATATGGGCTGGAGGAACCCCCACCACTAGATTCATAAAGCTAAAAATGCTGAAGTGAGATTTAGCTTGGGAGGATGGATGGCTGACTCGAGTGAGCAGGATATTTAAATTTTGGAAACCCCAGGAGTGACTGATGGAAGTCTTAGGCAGTTAGTTGCTCACCGCCGATTGCCTCTGCCGAAAGTCAATCCGTGAACAACTGTACAAAATGGCAGTCTCCGCTGCTACGCTCTATCTCAATATTGACCCAGCGGAGCCTTTCCGAGCCAACAGGAGTCATTTGAAATCTCTCGTGAACATTTCCAACGTTTAGTGCAGGGATCAAAAATAACACCGCATTCTCCAGGTTCACGTAGTCCCAGGTTTCTCCCTCGGTCTATCCCGATACCTTTCCTTATCATACCAGCCAACCGCGGGCGCGGATTTCTCATCTGATAACGTTTTAAACTGAAATAACCGAGAATGGTCCTAGGACGTCCAGAATTTCCCCCTTGGGATTAGGGAAATATACCGGTAGCGGACAAGCCCCCTTTAGCCATCAGTTGGGACAACGGACCTTACTAGGAGAGGAAATTCCAACGTCCTTCCGCGATTCTTATTTTTTTTCGGGTTTTACAGGTACGGTATTGGGTATCTTCACTCCACAGTTCCATTTTTCCTGTAAACCGTGCGTGCTGTTCCTGCTTTCGAGTTTTATCATCAATCTGGCTACCAGGTTTTCAACAAACTCCATTTTATCCCGAAGCACTGGCATAGGAGATGACCGCCGCTGCGGAGCCTCCCCATTACCGGTCCCCGCGGAGGAGTACCCGAGCCGAGTGAGCGAATCACCAGCAAAGCACCCGGGAGCGCTAATTCTACACATTCCGATCCCCAATTAAGGCTGCTTCTCATCTCACTACCCAACAATCAAATTGGAAAAACTGGCCTACAATAGTCTTGTTGGGCGGTAGATCCCGGTTCCAATGTCTCTGCACCATACAGCGGGGTCAACCATTCGGGGTGATCTCGAGCCATGTGTTTATCAAGCTCGGGCTAGACGGATGGTGGTTGAGCTTACCTTAAGGTCCAAGGCGTTTTTATAGATAGCCGGAAATCGGCTCGCAATCTTTTAGGGTCTGTTTGGCTACGACGGTTCGTGTCCATTCCGTTCCGTTCCCCATACAAATTTTCTTACCCTTCCGTTTCATAACGGTCGTTTTGTATGAGAAAATGGAACGGTCTCGAACGGTTCCGTTCCCGCCAAACAGAGCCTTAGAATTCGAGATCATGGATGGCCGTGAAACGAGTGACTAGCTGTGATCCCCAGCAAACGACCAGCGCTGACTAAAAGAATGACCGCAAAACTCACGGGTGGGGAAAACTCTTCACTTCTCTCACCACTCACATTCTCACATACTCTCACCAACAAAACAACTTCTATTTACGCACACTCACAACTACTAACATCAACTAACGGTAGGGACAGGAGTATATATCGCGATAACGACAAAGCGCAACAACGAACCGCAAACCGAGTCTTCCGCCCTTCCCCCCCAGGTAAGTCCCCCACATACTTGCAGACGAACACAAACTAACAAAGGAAAGACAAACTTCTACCACCCATAGCCTCCGACCGGTTTTCCTGCTTTCCTTTTCGGTCAGCCGCTTTTCTTCCACCGCAAGCTCCACCGCCGAAGTGCTTTCCCGGCAGGCCTAGGTATACTTCCCCAAAACACACTCCCAAAGACCACCTAAGCAATGAAAGCTAACTGTAAGAAAACAAATAAAGTCCTTCTACCCTTCCCCATGTTTGTATGCTTTCCCTTCCTCTTGCAAAGACCCCCATGCTAACAAAAGGAAAAAAAACAAACCAACATAACAGTTTCCCTCAAAAGCCCTTTCTTGTTCCCGGCCGGCCTTCCTACTGCACCTTCCTACTGCACTGTTCCACTTCCTCTAGTGGATTCCAAAAACTCCGCACACTCCGGCTGCCCCAGCGGTTTCCCGAAACCAAAGCGTGTTCCCCGAAACTAACAAAGAAACTCACTAACCAGCGTGCAAACAGACAAACTATCTTGTGAACGAATGAACAAACGAACGAGCGAACGAATGAACGAGCAACGGGGAAAAGGGAAGAAAGGAAAGAAAGGAAAGAAGGGGGGGTAGGAGAGGAAGAGGGAAAGGGAAGAAGGAGGGGGTATGGCGAGCAGTATTTCCAACACAATCCACCCAATATATTAACTCCAACCATGAGGTTCTCCTCTGGGGCCCGTAGCGCTTTAAATTATTAAGTACGCCCCTTGATCCCAGGAACCTTAACTTCACTTCCGGATCTTCAGTGTACCAAATCTCGCTGTGAGGGTATCCCAAACTCTGATTGCACGCAAGGCACAAGTATTAAACGGGAGTTTTTGTTGTGTGACCTAATGCATACCCAAGGAGCCGGAGGGGGGGATGGGAAGGAATCCGTCCTCATAGTTATGGGTACGGTACGCAACTAGTCGAGCCTCGGAATAGAAAGTAAGTGAGTGGTGCCCCCATTAAGGCTTTTATAATTCAATCCCAAGCCGGTCAGATACTAGCTGCGTGCTCTTAATTTATACGCCGTTCGCAGCAGAATAAAAAGTACTGTTAGTCGAGGCTCACTAAAAAGGGAAAGTCCCACAGCTCACGCACTACCTGTGTGCTCATTTACCGCAGGGGAATGACTATGATACTATCGAATTCAAAACATGGGGCAGTCACCAGAACCAATTGAAAGCCTATGAAAGCAGTAGCGGTGGCCAAAATAGAAAGAAGTCAAAGGTGGGGGAAATGGCATCGAATTTCCCCCCCCTCCCTTGCGAGTCAATTGTTGATCGGGTAGTTTATCATCCATTGGGCTTATTTATTTTCTAGGATTAAAAGGAAATCGCGGGCTATCCTCTATCCTACTCTCTTTAATAGTATTATATCTCATATCGTACCCCCACCTCACTTTGTAAGCCTCAGGCTGGCATGCCAAGCCTAAGGCTCCGTTGAGTTTATCCCCGGTTGTGGTTTGGGTCCACATATTCTCACCCTACCCTGACATATCTGAAGGATGCCAAGATGGGAAACCCATATGATACACGATTGCGGAAATATATAGGGTGTTACATGCCGGGAGGCTATGAAGTGTAGTCATTTTCCAGGCACGGTTGTATTATAGCGGCCGATTGGCAGTGGTAGTTAGTGGGCAATAGGCGTTCCTTTGCGCAAGTATAAAAATACTGTAGAATAGGTGCTATATGTGTAAGCCGAGTCTACATCGTACGTTACTCAAGAATCTCTAAACTGTGGAATGTCCGCTGTCCGCGATACAGCCGTCACAGCACTCCTGTGATATATCCTCCCTGTTGATAGCATAATCCCGAAAGCCAGATATGGGAGAGCAGGTGTGATGCAGGTAGAGAGATGTATGGGAAGCATGTATGAGGACGATAGGGCAAAGAGTATGAGCCCTTGTTTGGTTGTGCGACTACAATATTTGTTTTTCCTTGTTTGTTCCTAGGATGGCTAGCCCTCCTTGTGATGGCTGTCATCCTTTCACTTTGTATTTTTAGTCTTCTTTCAGTGCTTCTGATAGAGACACGAACGGCTCCTCTCACCTCACCTTCGGATTTGGTCCACCTCGTGATTTCTTGCCTCTGCTGTGCCTTTCCTCGCCATCACCTGTTCGTGAAAAAGGACGCGTACCGGTGCTACAGACAGAAATCACGGCCCACGAAGTGGTGTCCATATCGATGACCTTATAACGTCGGCTCCACTCTACCAATAAAATCCAACTCTGACTCCACGTATGAGAGAATTACTTGAACATTCTCTTCTAAGTTGCTACACATAATATTACATGTTCGGGGTGTCCGTTTTTTCTAGTATCATTTCTCAAGAACGATGTGTTGATACCAGCTATCAAAACAGTAATTTATTCTGGCTCCCTCTATGCTCTTGTAACCGAAAAAAGGTTAACATAGTTCTACAGCTTGTGCTTTACTTAGCACCACATCCCTTGTATTTTTGGGTAACTTGGGGGGGGGGAGGGGGGAAATTTAACTAGTTTCCTTGAAGTCGGCTATGATATTCTTACCCTGACATTACGGGTGATCATCATTATGTCTTCAGCCTCGTATCATACTTGTACATATAAAAACAAGTTTACTGCACTGTACTTTGCACCTCAAGCTACTCACTGCCTACGCAAGTACAGTAATAGTTGTCGCGAATGCAAACTCCAATGTCCATAGCCTCAGGACATCCAATACTCTAGGCATCTGGATTTCCAGCTTTCCTTACACCCTTTCCGCTTTCTTTCCGGCAGATGCATCGACCCAAAACCTCCGTGCATCCCTACAGCCAAAATTCTCTCTCGAAAGCCAAAAATTTCCCAAAGCCAAAGCGCGTTCCCAAAGCTATCCGAACAAAGAGAGCAACTATTTTGAGGGCATTCTGAGAAGCACCTTGATATTTCTGACAGGAACCTACTTGAGTAAAGGGCCATCCCCGGATTCGTCTCAGAAACACTCTAGTCTCCTAACGTCTGATGCAGTGGACATACCGGTAGGCTGTAGGAAATGAGAGAGGGAAAAAAGCAAAGAGTCTAGAGTTCGACCCAGAATTCCTAGCGGCCCACCTCCCATGCTTGTGACAGGCCTAGATGGGCCATAAGCTGTTGCTGCTCGAGTCGTCTGCTTTCTGGAGGGTTACGGGCGATTGGGGTAACAATAGATGGCAAGTCGTAGCATTTGCGATAGGCGAATAGTGGGGGGCCGGGTGGACGTGGGACGCAGTCGCAGGGGGGTGGGACAAAAAGCAGATAACCGAAGGGGCCCATAGTAGGCCTGGTTACGTGCAGAGAGTAAGGTAAGTAGAGGACACCCTTCAGACCCCCCCCCCCACCCCGGCCCCGGGGCTCACGGCGTGCAATAGACAGAGTTCGGTTATTAGCCAATATCTACACACTTTGAACTTGCCGAGGAGTCTGGGGAATGCGGTAGGCGAGGTCGGGTCAAAACGTGAACCATAGAAAGCAAAGTACAACGGTGGAGGCGCCAGGAGCTGGTTATGGAGGGAAGGGACGGGGGCCAGATGCGATTTCGGGGGTCCTACGCGATAGGAAAGTTCAGGACGGAAACTAGTATCAAGCGCTCTGGCACCCACAACTCCATAGTAAATCTAGAGGTGGAACTAGAAGTGTGATGGTGTGATAATCATTCAATATCTTTTCTGACATGTAGGCACTTACAGTAGGCTAATGTGTGGAATAATAGGGTGTGGGTCGGGGTATCTGGGTATTGTTATTCCACTCCGGAGGTTCGCGGTGGAGAAGTTTGTTAAGGAATTTCTTTTTTCTTAGTTAGAGAGCCAATCCAAACCCCAAACTTTCCGTTTTGGCTGAGGAAATAGGGGATTTAGATAAGTCGAAGGATAACGACGGTATAGGGGGGAGTAGTTCCTCGTAGTCACTGGTGGTGTGCTGTTTGTCATTGGGTAAATTGGGCGATTAGACAAGCGCGCTATACTTAAAGATGTTTGTACAATCTGGCTCCGGGCCTTGAGATGGACAAAGTGAGTGGCTCCGCAGCCGCACAGGGTTCGCTGGTCAATTAGCAACCGGGAACCCTTCAACAGCGCCGCAGCATATCCGAGGGAGGGACTCCGGTAAGCCGTCGGTGCTTAAATAATACAAGTATGGAAGTGTCTCGGTCGACCTCCGGAACTGAATAGCGTGCCCGACCGAGTTGGCTCCTGTGTGAAAGATTTGTCTGTGACCTCGCGAAATACGGGAGGATGAAAGGAAAAAAAAATACAATATGATGGAATAATGACCTCGTGGCACCCCCGTGGCGGCAGAAGCCGAATAGGAGAAGAAATTGGACACAACTGAGGCGGAAAGGAAACGTGGCTTAATTGCCTGTTGATGTGGGGTGAACACCCTAGGCTGCGGGGAATGCGCATCACCTTTTCGGGACAGGGGCTGAATGTCGCACAATGTCGCATTGGATTACTCGGGTAGACTACCCGGACTACCCGGACACGCGTAGGGAAAATCAAAGCTCTTAACCGTGCCAAGGTTCCCACCTACTCCACCCATGACGCTACGCGACCTTCAAAGTGGGTGCCACTCCGTTAGTAAGAGAACGGGCTCTGCTGTTGGCAACGGCAATTGAATGTCCCCCCGAGTAGTATGCTGGTAGATCCGACTACCACCGCTTAAGTACTCAAGATACCGGTAGTGCATTCGAGTCGTTTACAGTATGACAGTCCCGACGCTGTACTGTACAACTACGAGTATCATACTCGTGTGCGGTATGCGTACTCGTACTGGTAGCGATTCCGCGTTGATTCGAAGCATCCGTCACCGTCACAGCGGCATTCCTCACCTTCGATTTCCGCCTGGGTCCGCCTTGATGGTAATGAAGGATTTATGTTCAATTCGTGGGCATTGTTCCAATTATGGGCTGGAGGAACCCCCACCACCAGATTCATAAAGCTGAAAATCCGGAAGCGAGATTTAGCTTGGTCGGATGGATGGCGGACCCGAGTGAGCGGGGTGTTCGGAATTTGGAAAAGCCGAGAGTGACTGATGGGAGTCTTCGGCAGTTGGTTGCTCACCGCCGATAACCTTCCCTGAAAATCAAGCAGTGAACAACTGTACAAAATGGTGCTCTGCGGTACTACGTTCTATCCACTATTGACCTCTCTTGCTTCTGTTGGGCCGGATATAGAGGTATCAAATGGGAGACGGCCAAACCGGCCCGACAAATCCCGGAAACCTGGTGTTGTGTCCCAGGGAGTTATAATAGTGCTGTTGCAGTGGCGGTTGCTCTGAGGGCACACGGAGAGCGGAAGGCATATTTTCCGGTGGACGAGCGATGATCCAGAGGGTGCAAATTAAGACAGTTTCCGAGAGAGAGGACCCACGAAGCCTTTCCGAGGCAACAGGAATCATGAAACATCACTCGCGAACATTTCAAACATTTATGTTGAAACATGCTTCTGACACTACCAGTAACGGGTATTGTGCTATCATTCAGACTATTACTTTTTCTCCTTACATCAGTTCCTATCCCAGGCACACATCTAGGCCTCTGGTACTATTGAAGATACCTCCTTGCATTTCTATTTACTTTTCTTTCCTCTGCTATTGTTACTGTTCGCTCAACCTAATTGTCTCGCTCACAATAGTAGATAGTAAGAGCTTCTCGCTCTTCCTTTCTAGAGAATTAAGCATTCATCGTTCTATCACACAATCTTCTTTGCCGTGCAAAACACTCCTCACAATACTTTCACAATAATTTAGTGCATGGATCAAAAATAAAACCGCATTCTCTAGGTCTACATAGTCTCGGGTTTCTCCCCCGGTCTATCCAGATCCCTTTCCTCATCAAACCAGCTAACCGTGGGCCCAGATTTCTCATCCGGTACCGTTACAAACTGAAATAACCGAGAATAAGCCTTGGACATCCGGAATTTCCCCCTTGGGATTAGGGAAATATAGAGGAGGAGCCCCCCTCAGCCCTCGGTTGACACAACAGACCTTACCAGGGGAGCCAACTCCAACGTCCTAGCGCGAATATTAACTATTTCAGGTTTTACAGGTACGGTACTGGGGATCTTCGCTCCCGAGTTCCCTCTGTCCTGTGAACCGTGTGTCTGTTCCTACTTTCGGGGTTTATTACCAATCTGACTAGCAGGTTTTAAACAAACTCCATTGTACCCCGAAGCACTGGTATAGGAGATGACTGCCGCTGCAGAGCCTCCCCATTACCGGCGCCCGCCGAGCGGTAACCGAGCCCAGTGAGTGAATCACTACCGAAGTGCCCACAAGCGCTAATCATACACACTTGGATCGCCAATTGATGCTGTTTCCCATCTCACTACCCAACAATCAAACTGGAAAAACTTTCCTACAAGGGTCTTGTTGGACGGTCGATCCCGGTCCCAACGTCCCTACACCACAGCGGGGGGTCAACCGTTCGGGGCGCTGGCGAGCCATCTTTTTAGCAAACTCGGGTTAGACGGATGGTGACAGAGCTTAAACTAAGGTCTAAGGCGTTTTTCCTGTTAGCCACTCCCCCAATGAGGAGTATTTCTGTGACTACGAGCGGTATAGAATACTATTGACATAGACACCTCCGGCGGGCAGGGGCTCCAGTCTCCGACACGGACTCAGCTCCCACCCTCAGTGGCAGCCCATGTTCCGTGGAGAGGCGAGAGGAGAGTTTGGTCTGAGGGTAGGATCCGGGACACATAGGAAGCTGGAGGGAGCTCTAAAATAATTATTACTGCTGTAGGGGTTTTGGGGGAGGTGAGATTAAGATTCTAGGACTTGCGGATATTGGGGTGGCAGGAGCTCTGGGGTTCACATGGCGGGTGGGACACTCTTATTGTAGTTGTGGATGTTTTTCAACTATCACAGCTTCTCAAAATAACCAAAGCGTGTCCCTTACTTCAGCTCCGCTTGCTGGGCTAATTACGACACCCCTTTGTTCCCCGAGATTCAGTGTTCGGGAAAGTTCATTCCCGGTGACCCGATTAACACAACAAATACTCCCCGCTTGATTATTTACTAAGAATGGAGTTCTCTTGCGGGAGCATTGCAGTTGCTGTGGGAACTATATTCCCAGCCCTAGGAACTATAAACTCTATTCGCGAAACCCGCAAAAAGTGGCCTAATATTTTCATCCCTTCCTTTCTTGACCACTGCCTCTTACACTCCGGGTCGGTAACACTAGGGTAAATACATAACCCGAAATCGGCTCGCAATCCACCCAATACATCAACTCTAGCCGTGAGCTTCTCAAATGCCCATAGTGCTCTAAATTATTTAGTGAGCCCCTTCATCCCAGGAACCTCAGCCCCACCTCCGCACCTCCAGCCCACCAAACCCCGCTATAAGGATACCCCAAACTCTAATTGCACGGATGGCACAAGGATTGAACGGGAGGCTTTTGTTGTGTAACCAATGAATACCCAGATGGGAGTCGGAGGGGGGAAAGTGAAGAAATCCGCTCGTACCGGTATTTCGCGCGACGGCTGCAAGAAAGCCCAACTCCCGCCTCCTTGCGTCGTGTTCCCGACAGTCTGCCATCCCGCAACCATACTCTCTTCCGCACCCCGGGCAAACAATTACTCATTTCTTTGATGTCGTCTATCCTGCTGCCCCCGCATTCCCTGGAAGCCTTCCGCCACTTTCTCCAAAATTTTGAATTACCTCATGCGGAGTTCACTCGAATATGCACACCCGGGTCTGTGACCCGCACCGGGCATCCGGCGTCTCCAAGCCCAATATCAGCCGATCTCGATTCCGAACCCAATACAGCACCTCAAACAAAGCCCTTCGTTCCACATTACAGAAGTTGTCGGTGCATACTGAGTGTCCCGCTTTAACATCTTACACAGATTGTCTTCTTCGACCTAATCTCATTATTATCCTTATTCTCATTATCCGCTTTCGACAAAAATTAGATATATATCCGATTTTATACTGTGGAGTTTAGGGGTATCATACGTCAGCACTTACCATCAATCTGTCTGTCAAGTGACTCTGATAGCAGGAGCAGGTTGATGAGAATTCCTGCGGAGATGGCGGGAAGGGATGAAACGTGTTTGGGAAAGGAGAAAAGTGTCATGCTAGCCTACCAATTTATCCACCAGCTAGTTGGCCCTGGACTTGCTTGGGCTTTGGAGATCCTTTTCTATTTTCCTATATTTCTTCATCAACCCCTTTCCTTCTTTTTCCAAGCGGAATAAGGCCGCTGTTACAGGTTTTTGGAGGGCTCTTGTTAAGGAGATGGTGTCTTCTTCCCTCTTGTGGCATGCATCGCTTATGATCTTGTTTTTTCTGTCCTTCATTTTCATTTTCCTGTTTTTAGATCTAGCACCCTATAGACAAGTAATCGTACATTAGTAATTGGAGCCACCCTCCAGAGTATGATTGTACATAGAATTCCTATCGCCTACAAAGCTCTCTGCAAGTCAAGTTTGGCAGGGATGAGTTGATTCTAGGCAAACGTTGCAATTTGTTAATCGGGGTTGAAAGTGGGCCGAGTCGACCGGACCCGCGGCAGGCAAAGTTTCAGCCCTACTAGAATTAACCAACTCTCTAGAATCTAGGCCAGCCCACGAAACCCTTTGGGTCGGTACGCAGAATGAACTGAGAGAGGTATTGGGGGTTTCAAGCGACTTAGGTGGAGCATAGCCCGTTACCCTGTCCCGCAGAAAATACGAGAGCAAGGAGGATGAATGCTCAATTGCCAACTCGAGAATGAGTGGGGAAAGTTTGATTTCTTTCTTACGCCATATAAATTCCATCCATAGTGCTCTCCCATAACCTGTTTCATTAGCTGCCAGGGCTAATTCTAGCTTTGGAATTGGGTATAAGGCCTACTTCGCACGTCCCGACTCCGGTGATTGCTCCTCATTAATAGAAAATACCCCTGTTTGGCGAGCTGTCAGGCTTTTGCATCAGAGGACCTAGGGCTTTTTTATTATCACATAAACTGCCCGGATCTATGATATCAAGCATAGGGTTCAATGGTTGGCAAGTGCAGGAAGATTATATATAACTCTAGGTTAAATGCTTACGGGACACAAACTACAACAATTACCCCTTTTAGAAAGGTTTTCTCTGCCACATATCCATTACCGTCAGAGCGGCTTTCCTCACTTCCATTTCCACCTGAGTCCACCTGGATGGTAATTAAGGATTTGTGTTCAATTCGTGGACTCTGTCGTAACTGTGGTTAGGAGGAACCCCCACCGCCAGATTCATAAAGCCGAAAATCCAGAAGCGAAATTTCGCTTGGGAGGATGGACGGCGAACTCCAGTGAGCAGGACTTCCAAATTTTGGAAGAGCCGGGAGTGATTGATGGAAGCCCCAGGTAGTCAACTGCTCAACGCTGCTAACCTCCCTGAAGTCAATCAGTGAACAACAGTGCAAAACGGCGATCTGCACTGCTACATTTTATCCACTATTCGCCTCTCTTGCTTAGGTTGGGCCGGATCCAGGGGTATCAAACGGGAGACGTCCAAACCGGCCCGACAAACCCCCAAAGGCGGGTGCTGTGTTCCCCGGGAGTTATTGCAGTTGCAGCGGCGGCGGTCCTGCGGGCCCAGGGGGATCGGAACATACATTCCCCATCGGGCGAGTGACGATGCAGAGGGTGCAAATTAAGAGTTTCCGGAAAAGGACCCAACGAAGCCATTCCGAGGCAATAGGAATCATGTAACATCACTCGTGAACATTTCGAACGTTTAGTACATGGATCTAAAATAAAACCTCATTCTCTAGGTCCACCTAGTCTTAGGTTTCTCCCTCGGTCTGTCCCGATCCCCTTCCTTAGCAGACACGCGCACCGCGGGCGCAGATTTCTCATCCGATCTGTTACAATCTGAGATAACCGAGAATGGTCCTACGAGGTCGCGAATTTCCCCTTCGGGATTGGGGAAATATAGCGGACCGGCCCCCTTCAGCCCGGGGAGCAGTACCCGAGCCGAGTGAACGGATCACCACCAAAGTACCGGTGAGCGCTAATCGTGCGCATTCCGATCCCCAATTAGTCCTGTTTCCCATCTCGCTACCCAACAATCAAACAAGAAACACTTGGGCGGTCGATCCCAGTTCCAATGTCCATGCACCACACTGTAGGGTTAACCATCCAAGGTGCTCGTGAGCCACGTGTTTAGCAAGCTCGGGCTAGACGAATGGTATCATAGCTAAGGTTACACTAAGGTCCAAGACGTTTTTATAGATAACCTGAAATCGGCTCGCAATCCACTCAATACATCAGCTCCAGCTATGAACTTCTCCTCCGATACACCGAGTACTCTAGATATTAAGTACACCCCTTGATCCCAGGATTCTTAACTCCGCTTTCGGAACTTCAGCGTACCAAATCTCGCTGTGAGGATACCCCAAACTCTGATTGCATGGAAGGCACAAGGATTGAACGGGAAGCTCTTGCTGTGTAACCCGATGCATACCCAGATAGGAGTCGGAGTGGGGGGGTAAGAAGAAATCCGTCCTCCTAGCTGTGGGTACGATGCGCAACTAGTGGAGCCTCGTAATGGAAAATAAGTGAGTGGTGTCCCCATTAAGGCTTTTATATTTGGATCCTAACCCGGTTAGATACTAGCTGTGTGCTGCATGATGTTCGCTGCAAAAAAAAAAAGCACTGCCAGTTGCACCTCACCAAAAAGAAAAATCAGGTGGCTCACGTAACATGTCCGTGACGATTCACCTCGCGGGGCCAGATATCGTGCTATGGAATTTAGGACAACACGGGGCAGCCACCAGAGCCAACCGAGAGCCCATGAAAGCAGTAGTGGTAGTTAAAACAGACGGGAGTCGAGGGGGAATGGGATTGAATTCCCCCCCCTCCATTGCGACACGCAAGCCTCCCAATTGGGTCTAGGTTGAGATCGGGTCGGGCTTGGGCAGGGTTGGGTCGTCCAGGTGGCAAGCCCAGGTAGCCCGAGAAAGCCCAAAAGAAAGCCCAAAGGATTGTCACCTATGTTTATCAAGTCACATGATATCACTCATATCTTCTGATTTTAAACAAAAGTGTTGTGAAGCCCAGGACTTGCGGAACCGGAGGTCTGTGTTCAAAATGTACTTGAGTAGGTTTCACTGCATTTATTCTTTGTTAAAGTCTAATAACATGCGATTATCCTCGATGGTGGTTTGATGGAGCACGGCAAAGGGAGTATCATATGTTGTCGAAGTGGGCAATCAGTACTCATAGCATACTGGCAATGTCTGCTGAACCGGAAAGAATATCCTCGGGCACCAAACGAACGATTAGTGATTCGTGGCATTCCCTCACTCGGGATACTATTCAAGCACTTCAATATCTTCGAATCTGGCAATCAACGGCGGGAGTGGGGAGCTTCCGAAGGTGTTTTAGAAAACTCATTTTCGAGAGTAATCCCTCCTTTTTGGGCTAGTTTCTAGATATTTCTTATTTTCCTTCATCTAGTTCACTAACTCTCATACCACCCTCATCGCCTGTGTTTCCCAGAATCAGTGCAGCCCGAAGGCCGCCTCTCAAGTACTAAAGTTAAAATAATTGACTTCTTTAAGCAGAATTGGATTAATCCCTGCTCTTGAATAGTTTGGGCTTTGCGGGTGCCCCGGGCTTTGTTTGGGTCGGGTTGGGTTCGTGTGGGGGCAGCCACCATTTGGGCCGGGCTCAAGAGTTCATGGCCCAGGCCGGCCCGCTACAAGGCTTGGCGACACGTTGATTCTCGGTCCAGTCGTTTATCATCCATTGGGCCTATTTATTTCTCAAGACTGTAAGGAAATCGCGGACTATCCTCTCTCTGACTCTCTTTTATAGTATCATATCACGTCTGCAGGGGTTTGATAACCACTATTATTAGTATAGAATCTAATAAACGATACATGACTACCAACTTGAATGCTTGCTCCTGGATCATCCCAACCCATAGTTCATGATCAGCGCTGTTTGTGTTTCTCCTTTTCTTTTTTTCCTTTGGGCTTCGAAGGGGGTGCAGCCTTGTTAAGGGCCGTTTGCCAGTCCGTGTGTCGTACCTTTTTGTCCGGGCCTCTAATTTTACGAATGCTTGTCCAAAGGACCAGTCAGGGGAAAAGTTCCACCCAAACATCGCGGCAACTTGCCCTCCTTTCCGTGCCACCAGGGCATCCGGTCCCCCGCACCCCCGCACCCCCGCACCCCCACACCCCGCCAACACTTGGTGCCCCAGATCTCACAAGACCGCATACTTCACTATCACAAACAATGCGCGCCACCCCTAAACTCCCGCACCAAAGCCTAACTTCCCGCCCTGGTGCCATTGTTAGTACAGGTGGCTACTGTGCCCTTATGTGTGGTAATAATGGACTAAACAGGGGAGCAGTTGTAGGATCCATAGTAGCCCCAATCACTGCCGCTTCGTAGGCTCTAAGGTCGCCTTGGGGAAGATGGGTGCTTGTGGGCATAGCAAGGAACGTGCCCGGGTAGAGGGCCATCCCCGGATGCGTCTCAGAAACAGTCTAGCCCTCTAATGGCTGGTATAGTGACGGTGGACATACCGGTAGGTTACAGTGTTGGAAATCGCGAGATGCTGCTCGGCATGCTCCCACTAGGGATTGTTCATTCGGGAGCGCGCTTGGTCTTTGGGCACGATATGGCTTTGGGTGGACATAGGCTTCCGCCAGCGCAGTTTGGCTTTTCGGGAAAGCACTTTAATCGTGGGAATGTGTTGGAGTCTAGAAGGAGCGCATCAGATGGAAGGAAGGCACGAAGGGAGGAAGCGGAAAGGTCATAAGGGGGGCCAGAAGCTAGGAAGCCGAAGTTTGTCTTTTCTTTCTTAGCTTTTCCTGTTTGCTAGTGTGTGGGAGATGTACCCGGGGGGGGTTGGACTTCGTCGTTTCTGTCGATGATATATACTCCTGTCATTACCATTAGTTAGTCATGTTGTAGAGAGAGAGAGAGAGAGAGAGAGAGCGCGATAGTTAGAGAGGTTAGCGAGCTGAAGAGTTTTCTCCCCTGCCCATAGTTGTGTGATCGTTCACGTAAGTGAATTTGGTGTTGTTTAGTTTCGGAGTTCGTTGGCCGTTGGTTTCGCTGCCCGTTTTCGTCCGTTCGTTCGTTCGTTCACTCGCTTGCTCGTTCGCCGTTCGGTCGTTAGTTCGTTGCGATATCGTGAAAGTCTCCGCCACCGTCGAATATGCAGGAGATAACGGAGAGAAAAGGAAGCAAAGTGTCATGCATTGGATTCGGAATTCTGAGCGGTCCACCGCCCATCCTTGTGATACAGTAGAGATAGATGGGCCATGAGCTATTTTCGGCCCTTACTCTATGCAACCACGCCTAATGGGCTCTGTGGGGGGCGAAAGTAAGAGGAAAGCAGATAGCCAAAGTGACCGATAGCATGCTTAGTTACCAGTAAGGTACCTGTAAATGCGGGATGTATAGTACCGGTATTCCAGACCTCGCCTGTCCCGGTCGGGGGCCGAGCGCATATTCTTCGGTGGGCCCAGCACGCAACAGACAGAGTTCGGCTATTAGCTAACGTATACGAAGTACACGTTGTGAACCTGCGGGGAAGTCTGGAAAGCCGAGTAAGAATATCGAGCGGCTGGTGGTGGAACGCGGAGGAGAGGTCAGGTCAGAATGGGCAAGGATGGAAAGCAAACTGCGGTGATGGAGGAGTTGGGAGCTGGATATGAATGGAAGGGATGGGGATCAAATGCGTATCGGTGGTCCGGTGGTCCTACCCGATAGGCAAGGTTAGGACTGAAATCGGTATCAACTGCTCTGGCACCCACACCTATATCATAGCAAATCTAAAAGAGGAAGCACAGCACCGGTAGAAGTATGATGGTATGAAAACAGTTATTCAATATTTTCCGACATGTAGGGACCTACGGTAGGTTGATGTGTGGAATGGCAGGGCATGGGTCGGGGTATCACATGTATTGTTATAAATTTACCTTTCTCGGAGGTTCTCGGTGGAGAAGTCAGTCCAGGGAACTTTTTTTCTCTTGGAGCCAACCAAACCATTAACTTCCCGTTTTGGCAGAGGAAAGAGGGGATTTGGATAAGTCGAAGGATGCTGAGGGTACAGGGGGAGTGGCGGTGCGCTGTTTTTCATTTGGAAAATCGGGAGATGGAACAAGCGCGCTTTACTTGGAGATGTTTCTACAGCACAATCCGGCTCTGGGCCCTGAGATGGGCAAAGTCAGAGGCTTTGCAGCCGCACAAGGTTTGTTGGTCGCTTAACAGCCAGGAACCCTTTGACAGCGCCGTGGCGTGTCCGAGGGAGGGATTTCGGTAAGTTACCGGCGCTTGGAAAATAGCAGTGCGGAAGTGTTTCGGTCGACTTCTAGGATTGAATGGCATGCTCGAATAGGCTGGGTTCTGTGTGAAAGATTTGTCCGTGACCTCGCGATAGAGGGTCGGATGGAGGGCAGGAAACCTTCCGGGAATGACGGCCGCGTAACACACCCATGGCGGAAGGAGGAGAAGAGAGGAGAAGAGGTTGAACTAAACCGAGACGGAAAGGATGTTTAAATGTGTACGGTACGGCACTATCTTAATAACTTTGTACGAAAATACGACGTAGTAGAGAGAGTATACCACGGGCACGTTAAGTGAGGAGGAGTTTGGTATGAAGGTAGATTGGTAGTAGTTCTTGTCCTTAGTTCTCTTAAGTGAGATGGATTTTTTTTTATTTATTTAACTCATATATTCTTTTTTAGGGTACAAGAACTCGCATGCAGCAACTAGGCTATGGCGTAAAGAAAACCCTCTCAAATCAAACAATTAACAAAGGAAAACCTTCCAAAACTATCCCAACTGGCCGAGCCCATACCCAAAAACAGGTAACTGTTCAACATGCACAACAAAAACGCGTGACTAACTAAGTAGGAAAATAACAAATTCAAAACGGCGGCCAAACCACCCTGAATCCTCCATCATTAAGGAAACCAAAACAACAATTTGCTCTCTGCGCAAGGAAAATAACAACCACCATCTAGCTAACTAAAACCCAACACAGGGAACCCAGTAGGCGTAGCAGACGGGAGTAGGGGCGAGGGGGGAGGGGGCGGCGATCGCTACTCTTGAGAAGGGGGGTAATTGATGCGGGCAGCATGGATAAAGGCGAAGAGGGCCAGGAGCGCGTTTGCATCCTCCCAGCGGGGGGCGTCGAAGTCAATTGACCTGAGATCAGGGATATATTTGGTTCTGGTTCTCAGAGATTGGGTGGCGGGGCACAGTAGGATGGCATGTTCCATGTCTTCGTCCATCTCATTGCACCTCGGGCATGTGGGGGAGGGGTCCTCCGTGTCCCAGGAGGGGTGTGCGGCTAGGTAGCTTTTTCCCGCCCTCATTTGATGTAGCCGTCCCATAGTGTATCAGTCTAGGCCCATGAAGGGGTGGGGTTTTAGGGAGGGAAGGAAGAGGTAGTATGGTGGAGTGCTGAGGTTGAAGTTCCAGTCGTGCAGAGCTAGCGCCGTGATGCAAGATTTCAGTCTGTCTATGGCGTCCGGAGGAGGAGAGGGAGAGTAGGGGTCGAGCACAGGGGCTCTTCCGCGGAGGGGGGGGGCCATGGGCCTTGATGTTCCAGAGGGAGGAGCATGTGGAGTAGCGCATCGAGAGGGAGGTGGACTCTGTTAGAGCCAGGCTTCTTGGGTACA
>LN891276.1:79361-90314 GCA_900010015.1 Tuber aestivum
GGAGTGCATTGTTGATTTCGGATGGGTCTTCGAGGCCAGGGAAAGCTGGGAATCTGGTCGGCGGTTTTCCTGCTGCTGTGCGCCTTGCAGACCAGATGGAACGATGGTCCACATTGGCTAGGCACTTGTCCCAGTGTGCTTTCTTCGCCTTTCTCAGGGCCCTATGGTAGGAGGAGCGCACTCGTTTGAATTCTGCCTGAAGTATGAGGCTGGGTTGGGCCCTTGCTTTCCTGGCCGTAGAGTGGAGAACGCGCCTTAATGACGAGAGGGCCTCTGACCACCATGGCTTGGATTGCACTGACAGGCAGGATGTCGGTGTGTGGCTAGTAAGGAGGTGGGTGATTGTTCTATGGTTATGGTTGAACCAGCCCTCTAGGGCCAAGAGTTCTCTGCGGGATGGAGGGTCTGTAAGGGCCAGGTCTCGGAGAAGGGGGCCTAACTGGTCCCAGCTGGTATGGTCCCACCGGAGTGCTGGTGGAGGTGGGCGAACGAGAGGAGAGGATAGGGAGAGGAGGATGGCTAGGTGGTCGGATCCAGCATGGGGGAAGGGCATTGACCAAGATTCCACAAAGGGGGCTAGAGGGGGGTTGGCAAAGGCCAGGTCCAGGACCCCGGGCCTCTGGAATGGGCTGAATGGGAAGCGGGTGTATTCCCCGGGGGTGTTCCAAAGGGAGAACCCTTCATCCGCCGCCTTTTCCAAGTAGGGAGCCGATCTGCCTAGGTCATGGGAGTCGATATCGCGCAGGGGGTCGGAAAGGGGGTGGTGTATGTGGAGGTCACCCAGGGAGAGCACTGGGTGCACAGAGGAGGGGAAGATGTCCCGTGGGAGGAGCGAGTGGCGGATGGCACGGGTGCCTTTGTTTATAGAGTAGCTGTTGAGAATTGTGAGGGAGCGCAACCTTTGTGAGAAGATGCCGCTAGGGGCTAGGATGTTGAGGGCCATCTGGCCAGGGGAGAGGTACTGAGGGGAGACTTGGGCAGCCTCCATGAACGATGTGAGGACGTAACAAGCCACTCTAGGCTTTTCAGGGCCATCCAGTGGTGGGGAGAGGGAGCAGTAGCCGCTGAAGTGTGGAAGACTTTTATTGCAGGAGGGAGGGTCTTGAAGGGCCACGATTTGAGGTGGAGAGGTAAGAGAAGAAAAACAATTAAACAAAGCAAGAAATACGTCCCAACTGCCTAGGCAGTTGTGTTGGCAGACATGTAGAGAGGGGAGGGGTCCAGTGAGGCCAGAGGGTGGGGAGGAGGAGGCACCTGAGAGACTCTCGTGGGTGGGCGTACTAGACATTACCGTCCTCTTGCTGTGGTGGGTAGGGGGTGTCAAACCGCGGCGCAGGCGGGACGGTGGGGGGGTTAAACATTCTGCGTGCTCTTTCTTCCTCGCTTAGGGCCTGGAATGCTGGGGCCAGGGAGGTACTGGTCGCGGCGCTTGGAGGGAAGAGGGGTCTGGGGGGGTTGGCGGAGGTAGGGGGAGGCGGGGGGAAGGCAAGCAGGTTTCTCGATGGAGGGAGGACGCGAGGGGGAGGCGTTGACCGGGACCAGGTACTACCGTGCCTAGGGGGGTAGGGCGTTGGTTTCCCTGGGGATCGTTGGGTGTAGCAGAGAGGGCGGAGGTGTCCATTTCCTCTGGGGCTTCTTCCCTCTGGGGGGGGGCCAGGCGGGCAGGGCATTCTCGGTCGGAGGCTTGGTGCTGGTTTCCGCAGCAGCAGCATCGGAGGGGGGACGCGGCGCAGCAGGCCGGGACTGGCTTGAGGTGGCCCTCTCTGGGGCAGGCAGGGTTCTCACACCTGTGTTCGCTCCTGGTGTGATGGAGAGCACAGATGGGGCAGGAAGGGTGGTCAGCTTTGCAGGCTTGTTGAATGTGGCCGTGATGCCAACACTTGCGGCATTGCGAGTACTTAGATGATTTGTGGGCCCTTTGGACCTTGCAGGGGCGGGAGAATAGGTGGATGTTGTCCCCTACTAGAGAGGCGTCTTCCGGTGATACCACGATGACCACTGAGGTTGCCCTACCAAGGGCCCTAGTCTCTGGATCAGGTTGGAGGAAGCAGGTGGCAAGAATGGAGACTTCGCAAGCGTTTCAGACCCTTCATACATGACCTGGAAGAGGTCTTCACCCACACAGGGGAGGAAATCGAGGGGGATACGGTGGATAATGAGTTGGACTTCGTTTGGGGCCAGCCGGAAAGGGAGAAAGGAGTTTCCACCCACCGGGAAAGCTTAGTTAAGGGCGTTTGTGAGAAGGTTGAAGAAAGATGAGTAGGAGGAGGCATGTGTGTGTGGCGAGTTGACAAGGAGGGTGACAGCTCCCTTCGCATTACAGGAGCCTGTGAATGAGAGGGGGAAGGGGCAGTTCGCCTCCCTTAGCGCTTTGGCCGCTATGTCGGGGAAGGGCGCTGCTATGCGGGGGCCCATCTGGTGGGCTGAGGGGGAGGTTCGAGATGAGAAGAACCGGCGAACAGCTAAGGGCAGCATGGCAGGACCTTTTGAACGAGGTTCCTTTACCGAAGCTTCTGCTACTTTAGCTGGGGAGGACGCAGAGGGTTTCTTTTTTCCTGATCTGGGGGGGGGGGGGAGGCTTTGTGGAGGCGGTGGCTGCTGCCTTAGCGAAGGATTTTGCTGGGGCTTTCTCGGGCCCTTTATTTCTTAAGTGAGATGGATGGTGATGCCTATTTATACAGGTGTGCATCCTTTAAGTAACTTTAGAGGAAATATAAGGGAAAACATAAATGTCGACATGTTTGACCATAACATAAGTAGGAAAACATAAGTGCAAACGTGTTTGACCCTAAAGAACTGCCAAGGAAATCCCATAAAACATGTGGATATCTGAAGTGGTGTGAGCGGATAAAATGTAAGAAATAAACCCGAACACCAGATAAGAAAGCACGCCATAATCCCCTAATCGTATCATGAAATATTAATGAAATATACGTAATACATACTCCGGCTGTAGTAATGTTTATAATAATACCAAGTAGAGAAATATATGATATTATCAAGGAAAATATACATATGAAACGAATTAGGAAATTCAACACTTCCCCTCATTATCTACAGCCCAAAAAACCTATTAACCGTTCGTGTGCCGGCTTCGCTAAGATTTTTGTACAGATATCGGCGAGGTTATTGGAGGAGGCAACCTGCAGGAGTGTGAACGAGTCATTATCGATTTCTTCTCGTATTTTGTGGTAGTGTATATCGATATGTTTCGTTCAGTCGTTTAGCTAATGGTTTCTCGCGAGAAAATTTGCGCCGGTGTTATCTGCATGTAAAGCGATCGGTAAGTTGAGACGGGTATCTTTGAGACCCTTTCGGAACCCTTGGATTTGTCTTGCGGCAAGTGACATTGCGACGTATTTGGCTTCGGTTGTTGATAGTGTGACCGAGGCTTTTTTCTTCGAGCGCCATGAGATGCATGCGCCGTTGAGAAGTACAATGTATCCCGAAAAGGAGTGGCGGGTATCAAGGCAAGCAGCGAAGTCTGCATCAACGTAGGTATCGATAGCGTTTATCGTGTTGTAAGGGTAAAAGAGTCCAATATGGTTTGTTCCGTTAACGTATCGAAGGACGTGTTTAGTGGCCTTGAGGTGTTGTTCGGTAGGGCAAGCAGAAAATTGTGAGAGGAAAGATATGGTATACGCTAGATCGGGTCTTCTACCAGTAGTCAGGTACATAAGTGATCCTATTATCGATTGGTAAATAGAGGGGTCTTGAATGGGTGCGTATTCGGTCTCTTTCGTAAGTTGAATGCCTTTTGGTAAGGGTGTAGAAACGCTGTTTGAGTCTTCCATTTTGAATCGTTTGAGGATTGACTTGATGTATTGCTCTTGGGTAAGATGTAGCCCGTCTGGTGTGTATGCGATGTGCAAGCCGAGTAAGAATGTGGCTTCCCCTAGGTCTGTGATCTCGAATGCTGCTTTCAGGTCTTCTATGAGAGATGTAGCTGCGGAGGTGTTGGCTGCGTGAATAGCGATGTCGTCAACGTAAATCGAAACGTAAATGTCGTGTTTACTGTGAACGAACATGCATGGGTCAAGAGATGATGTCGTAAATCCTTTGGAGGTTAAGAATCTGGCAAAGAGAGCATACCATTCGTTTGCAGATTGCTTAAGTCCATAGAGACATCGGTTAAGTTTCCATACTTTGCCTTCGTCACCGAACCCAGGTAACGGTCGCATGTAAACTTCTTCCTTCAATTCACCATATAGGAAAGCGGATTTAACATCGAATTGTCGTGGTCGCCATTTGTTCTTAGCGCATATTGCGAGGAGGAAGCGGAGAGATTCGTAACGGATGACGGGAGCAAAGGTTTCCTCGAAGTCGAAGCCAGGGATTTGTCCAAATCCTTTAGCGACAGCTCTTGCTCGATACCTTTCTAAGGTGCCGTCAGCGTTTCTTTTAACTCTGTAAACCCACTTACTATCGATTATTTTCCGTTCTGTTGGTTTATCAACAACGTCAAATGTTCCACTTTTCTCAAGGGCTAAAATCTCGTAGTCCATAGCAGAGGTCCACTGGTCATGGTAGGGGCTGTTTATAGCCTGATGGTAGGTGGTAGGATCCTCGTCCGGCATTTCAGTAGCATTTCAGCCATATCGTAGCGGTGGGTGTACGGCTCTTCCTGATCGAGTTCGTCTTTGTTCATCCTCTACTGGGGGTGTTTCCTGTATTGGAGGTTCCGGTAGTGGTAAGGGTGATACTGGACATTTAACTTCATCTGGAGGCTCGATTTTAGGTGAAGGAGGTGGGGAATGTTTTAGTGAAGGCGTCGAGGGAGGTGAATTTGATGGTGATGATTGTTGGTCGTCATCTTCTGTTTCTTGGGGCTTATCGCGAGGGTGCAAGGTGGTCTGGAAAGAGGGAAGAGTAACGGTCACAAAGGTCTCTGATTTATGGATCGGTTGTCTTGGATCCTAGCGTCCAGTTGGGTCAAGCGGTATTGTCGTCTTGGTTGTCCAATGGATTTGTCTGGTTTCGGAGATCCGATGTTGCGATGGTATATATATCCGGGATATTTTGTCGGAGGAGGTATAACCGAGAAGATATCCTTCCCAGGCCCGGGGCTGTAGCTTCGTTCCAGGTTTTCTTTTCTCCTCTGGTATATGGACGTAGCATTTGGTCCCGTATGGGTGCAAGTGGTTGATCAACGTCTTTGTTTTATAGATAGCTTCATAGGGCGTTGAGTTTCCTATGGCTCGGTTAGGGAGTCTGCTCCTAAGGTAGATGGTGGTGGAGACTGCTTCAGCCCAAAGGCTAAGGGTAAGTCCAGTCAACATAGAGTGTATCGATGTGATAATGGTACGGTTGTACCGCTCGGCAACACCTTTAGATTCATGTGAGTAAGCAGGGGTCTTATCATGCACAATTCTTTGCTTCTGAAACAGGGTAAGCATCTTGTCATTGATGTACTCGCCTCCGTTGTCAGTACGAAATCTTTTGATGGTGGTAGAATCCTGGGTTGTTCTTTCCTTGATGAATTGTTCGAACACTTTTACCATGTCGGACTTCGCTTTTATGGTGTAGATCCATGCATAGTGTGTATTGTCATGGATAAAGGTAACATAGTATCAGGAGTTGCCAAAGGAGGGTTTTGAGAATCGTCCGCTAAGGTCGGAGTGGACTAACTCGAAAGGTGTGTCACATCGTTTCTCAGTTGATTTGGGTTTTGATTTAGTTGATTTGGAGGTGATGCAGGTTTCGCATTGCCAGTCTTTTGGAATGGTAGGATTAGCGGGAGAGTCGGAGTAGTGGTCAGCTTTGAGGTATTGCGGCGATGGATATCCAAGGGCTTCATGCCACTGTTTGTAAGTCATCTTGTTTGCCGTCTCTTTTTCCTCTTGCACAACATAGTCCTGTCCGTCAAGCTTTCCCCATAGAACCTCTGTTTTATTTTCCCTAAAAACATACATATCCTTCCCAGAACTCCGCAAAGAAAAACCTTTTCCCAAAGAAACGATAGCGCGCCAAGATAATAAATTACTAGAACCCAACTTAGGAACCCAAAGGACCCGTTGTAGGAAGACAGAGGCTCTCTGGCGATCAGACGTTTTGGCCTTAAGCTCCACTGTTCCACGGCCGCATGATTCTATTACCGAATCATCGCCTAACTTAACGGTGCCTTGTGAAGGTTCGAAGTTTATAAGAAGGTCTAGGTTCGAGGTCATGTGTGAGCTTGCGCCTGTATCGATAACTCATTGAATTGGGTGGAGAGTCTTTTGTGTTGGAGTTGAGGAGGTAGAGGTACTGACCGATTCAGGTGTTTCTTCCTTTCCGATCTTGGCCGAGTGTTGGCCTTTTTCCTTCTTTCTCTTTTCGTTGTCGGCCTTGAGCTTGTTACACTCATTCCAGGAGTGGCCTTCACTGCGAGCAGAGGGGTAGTGCTTTTTGCAGTAAGAGCATTCCTTCGTTTCGATCGGTTGCCGTCAGACCATTTCGCGAGCCTTTCACTTTCCTTTGACGTCAGCGCTTTTATACGCTTTATCATCTTCAGAATTAACCGAGGATTTCAGGTCTAACAACTTGTTGTAGACATGATTGTAGGTAAGGTCCTCCTTGGTTTGGAGGTTGTCGACGATGTTGCTCATCGACTCGGGCAGGGAACGGAGGAGAACGGCAGCTTTGGCTTCGGTTGACTCAAATACCGATTTAAAAACAAATGGTAGAGCGTATCGGTCGTTTTCCGAAGCAGAGGAGCAAAGAAGTTGCATTCGATTCCATAGGGTATCGTACTTGTTGATGTGGTCCGGCATGTAACCGGAACTGGAGTTTAGTCCGTTCGGTTCTAGGATTTGTTTTGTGTTTTGTTTCACTTGTGGGTTCGAGTATCCTTTGATACTCAGTTTGTTTTACTTGTGGTTTCGAGTATCCTTTGATACTCAGTTTGTTTGATTTGCAGGTTGAGTAAACGGATACTGGGGAACTCGCCCATGCAGGACATGGACGAAATCTTGTATTTAAAAGATCGCTGAATCCCTTAGAGGAACAGCAGACTTCGACGGACAGACTTTTTCTAATATACTTGGTTGAACGGTTACCTCTTCAAGTCCCTATTCTTTATATCTTTCCCTCGGAGCCTCCCTTAGCGCAGTACGCCCATAGGTTGTGGATCAACTTGTGCGCTACTCCTATTGTACCCGGAAACATGACTAGCACCCCGGTGCGAACACGTTATATTTTTTTAACCTTAGCAAGTGGTTAGAAACTTGTGTGCAAGATCTCCAATCAACAGGCACAACCCAGCCAAGCTAGCCCGAAGGCGGAGGAGCCGATAGTGGCCGACCTACCCCACCTCCACGATAGACCCTCTCACAACGCGCAGTGGGAAACAGGTCTCCAGAGAAGGGCTAACGAAGCCCAAGAGACCAGGCCAAGCGAAAGGCCCGAAGGACGGATTTGCGATCGACGATCCGGGAAGACAGCTAGCAAGAGACCAGGTAGCTCAGGATTTAAAAGGATCCAAAGAAGAGTTCAGCCAACAAAGCCTATCCATGCCCGGAGGCTTTCCAGTTACCCCCGGAAAGGGAAAACAACCTGGAACTAGCGGAAGTTCATCAAGACCACCTACAGAAGGTACAGGTACGGCACCTGGCCCAGAAGACAATGGTAGCAGCAACAGTAGCGACAGTGAAGACAGCATGGTGAGCTCAGCAAGAGACCCACTTGGAGGTCCCCAAGGACCACCGGACCCTCCCGCAGGAGCACATGGAACCGGTGGCATACCTGTCAATCCCCCCAAGATCAAACTCCCCGTACCTGCGAATTTCTCAGAAAAAGGCGAAGACCTGAAACCGGAAGCTTTCCAGAGATGGGAAACAGCAGTGCACCAATACCTAAGACTGCATGGTATCAACATTGAGGAGCACAACACGGGAATGTATATTGGAGCTTTCTGCGAAGGCAGAGCCCTCGATGCCTACCAGCAGTACATGGATGCATATGGCGAAGGAGCCAGAGCAACAAGGGTACTAGAAGCCCTAAAGGAACGATTCCAGTCATCCCGTAACAGCGAAGAGATATTCAAAATCTTCAATAGCACCAGCCAGACCCACGGTGGAAAAACAGAACGAATAACCAAGATAGCAACAGACCTGTTGCTCTATGCAAAGCGCATGCCCCGCGGTGCAGGATCTGCCTACATGCAGAAGCGTCGATTCTATGATGCTATGCATCCCCTACTTCGAAGGGAAGTGGAACCGATGGAAGAAGATGATGATGACATCCATGATATCATAAAGAGAGCAGAACGGAAGGATGCAATACTGCATGAAACCAATGCCTATGGAGCGAAACCCTCGCCACCACCTTGAAGGGAACGGCAAGACAATGGACCAGGGCCATCAAGGGTGAAGAAGTCCAAGTTTCAGAAAAATGCGAAGCAATCCACTAAGGATAAACGAAGAGAAAAAGGAGAATGTTTCGAATGCGGAAAGATCGGACATATGGCCCGAGACTGCCCAACCAAGAAGGGGAAGGGCAAAGCGAGCAAAAAGGAGCCTGCAGAGAACTAAATAGAACCCGACGAATATGAAGATGTGCAGATCAACACCATGGAAGCACAGTGCTTCCTGGTCCAGCCGAAACCTGGGAAGAAGCCCCACCGAGCACTAGAAGGTACCATCCAAATTAATGGACACCCGGCTCGAGTCCTTTTCGACACAGGAGCTATCGGTACGGATATGATCAGCAACACCTTTGCGGCTGCCCACAGACTTAAAGCCGAAGCCTTCTAACAACCGATCCCAGTTGCTATGGCAGTAAAAGGATCCCGCTCTACTAGCCATAAAACCGCAAATGTCTCAATCCAGCTAGGATCTGTTAAGTTTCCAGAACACAAAATGCTACTTGGAAATGTAGCTAAGTTCGATGCCCTTATTGGAATGCCATTCCTCACCCGGCACAATGCAGTCATCAGATGAGGCGAATCTGTCATAGAGTTCCCAGACAAGAAGGTCTGGGTATCCTGTACCCCTACCAGTGGAGAATACCGAGCAGCAGTATGCGAATCAACGGTCCATGAATTACTAGACGAGTTTGCGGATGTTTTTCCTGACAAGATTCCGGAAAAGCTACCTCCCATACGCGCAGTAAACCACCACATCACCTTTAAGGACCCAAACAACCTTAAGAATCAACCTACCTATACGATTCCCGACGCCTACAAAGACCCACTACGGGACTGGATCAATGAGATGATGAGAAGAGGAGTAATCTACAGAAACCAGGCACCTGGTGCAGCACCTATGTTTGTCCAACTAAAGACAGATGGGAAACGAATCAGGACATTGGTAGACCTCAAGCTCCGAAACAGCAACACAGTGATAGACAGTTCCTCTATTCCGAATCAAACTGAGATCCTAGAAGCAGTAGGCCATGCAAAATACCGCAGGAAGATAGACCTGGGCGACGCTTATTTCCAAACAAGGGTGGACGAAGAAAGCGAGTCAAAAAACTCATTCAAGACACCGTTCGGGACCTTCATCAGCAGAGTCATGCTGCAAGGAGATGCCAATGCGCCTGCTACCTTTATGCGCATTATGGAAAACCTGTTTAGCGAGTACCTACACCACCTTGTGTGGGTCTACATTGATGACATCCTAATCTACTCGAATACCGAAGAAGAACATGCACAGCACATAAGGATGGTGTGCGGGAAATTGCAGCAGGAAAAATTCTATGCGAGCAGGAAAAAGACAACCCTGTTTGCGGACAGGCTTGAAATCCTAGGACATGTAATCGATGATCAAGGAATTCACGCCACCCCTGGAAAATAGAATCTATCGCAAACTGGACCACACCGCAAACGCAAAAGGAACTACAGCGGTTCCTCGGGCTAGTCAATTACATCGCACGGTTCCTCCCACACCATGCCACAATAATGGCGCCCCTCAAAGAGCTAACAGGAAAGACCGAGTTCGCTTGGACACCCACACATGACCAGGCATTCAGAAATGTAAAGAAACTAATTAGGGAAGCGGAGGTGGTCCGACCGCTAGACTACTCAAAAAAAGAACCTATCTGGCTGATCACTGATGCATCAGATGTCGGAGTTGGTGCCTCGGTGGGCCAGGGGTTGTCACATGAAACAGCGCGACCGGCAGCACTCCATAGCAGAAAGTTCACTGACTCCCAAATGAACTATGGAACAACCGACAAGGAAGCGCTCGCGGTTATCGATGCACTCAACGCTTTCAACCATCTCCTGATGGGAAACCAGTTCACAATAGTAACCGACCACCAACTCCTTACCAACCTCAAGACAGAGAAGATACCAGGACGCAGGAGGATGCGATGGATCAGCGAAATCAGCAAATAGGATGCTAAAATCATCTATATACCAGGACGAACTAACTATTTAGCTGACGCCCTCTCCCGCATTTATGAGAACCAAGAAGTCCAGAACCCACCCTGTGTCTATGACCACACCAGATCTGACGACGACCTATCTGACTCCACCACATTCGAGTAAGAACTCAATGTAACGACCCTACGTTATAGAGCTATGGCAACCTAAGTCTACACCCATACATAAGACCAAGAGGTTATATGGTAGACTAGGCGGGCATGTCTGAGCATGTCCGGGAGATACCCGATGGTCCGGGTATCCCGAAGAACAGAAGGTACTTTAGAAATAGGTGCACCTAAGTAGTGGAAGTAACGTGACCACATCGGCTTCGTCTTAAGGATAGGTCGGAAGGCCGGGTGAGTTTACCCTGTCTAGGTAAGTCACGTTACCCTACCATGGAGACCAGTTTCGCGTCACCATGGACATATTTACCCTACCTTTGGGACACTATTACCCTACCTTCCGTCGGAAATGTTCTCGGAATGATTTCGTGTAATGTTAGGATTGTTTGTTACGCAGTGACGATCAACGGGCATTTGTTTGCACATTGATCGGAAGACTACGGGAGGAGCTAGAGTGCTCCGAACATGCTGTAACTTGGCAGGATG
>LN891277.1:0-12237 GCA_900010015.1 Tuber aestivum
TATAAAGTATAAGGGGGCACACCCCCTTATATAGATAGGAAATCCTCCATGATCACTAATACAAAAGAAAGCCCTTGGCGTCGCGCGCAGCCGCGATCTTTCCATCATGTTCCGCCAGGTTCCGTTGCGTGGCAACCTATCCCAATCATAACACGAAGGAAATCCTACAACGTAACCAAAGAAACCACAGCCGATATATGCAACCAAAAGTCCAATGTTCCTCCACGTCCAGCACGCCGGGTGGCCGTGACACATACCCAGCCCCCATTTCGCTCTGGTGTCATGTTCTCCACGCGCACGTCTGGATTGATATATTTTTCTCACAATTTCTACCATTGGGCCTGGTTCTGCTTTCTTCACCTTTGGCTCTTTTACAGTGCACGATTGCGTCGTGAACTTCAAGTTTCGTACAAGTCGCTACATGACATCTATGGAGTTTAGCGTCATATCATCTCTCTGCAATTTATTCCCTTATTACATGTATTCCTCCCCCTCGTCAATTCTCCTAAAATACCCTCTCCCCCTTGTCAATTCTCCTGATGTACCCCCTCCCCCCGCCCTTTGTACGTCTCCACCCTTCCCTCACACGCGCAATCCTGCATAATCGCAACTGCCCGACAGTCCTACGGGCGCCTCTTTCGTGCCTTTTGAATCGCCGAAACTCAACGAGAGTCGTGACACCTGAGATGATCTGTCAATGCCGCACTCTAGGGTATCATCCTGGCTGCTTGGGTCACAATGTCAGAATGCTAGCACTGGGCTCCCCGATGTCTGGCCAAAATCAGATGTCACATCAGTGTCCTGCGATAGATTCCGGCTATCTTCGCGTACCAGTCGTGATAGCATGGGTGATTCAGGCGCGGTGTAGATCTGCTGGCGGGGCTGCCGGTGCGATTGCCTAGATTCCCGGTTCTCCAGTTCCGCCGCTGTTGAATTTTCTAATTCGTTTCATATGTATATTCCTCTTGATAATATCGTATATTCCTCTACTTAGTATTATTTCTAGTTCACGGACATTACTACAGCGGAGTATGTATTACGTATATTTCATTGATATTTCATGATACGATTAGGGGATTATGGCATGCTTTTCTTATCTGGTGTTCGGGTTTATTTCTTACATTTTATGCATCATCATGCATGGTCATCGGTCATTTGATTTACAATTGTGTTCTAATTATCCGTTCACACCACCTCAGATTTACGCATGTTCTATGGGATTTCCTTGGCAGTTCTTTAGGGTCAAACACGTTCGCACTTATGTTTTTCCTACTTATGTTACGGTCAAACATGTCGATACTTATGTTTTCCCTTACATTTCCTCCTAGTTACGCGAAGGATGCGCACCTGTATAAATAGGGGTTACCACCCATCTCGCTTAAGAGAATTAAGGACAAGAACTACTACCAATCTACCTTCAAACAAAATTCCTCCTCGCTTAGCGTGCCCGCAGTATACTCTTACTACTGTGTCGTACTTTCATACAAAGTTATTAAGATAGTGCCTTACCCACATATTTGAACAGGTTATGAGCCCGGTGCCTCTATAACTATACGACTTACACCTACACGCTTCCTACCTACGATAATCGAAACATTTCACCCGAGGCGAAACATTTCTATCTTCGAAACGAAACAAATTCATTTGACTCGAAAACATTGATCTAACTGAAACTTTCTTCGAAACGAAACTTTATTCCCTCGGCACGAAACTTTCTCAGCGAAACGTTCTTGGCATTCACCCTCGCTTAAAAGCAGAATCTGCCACCCATTCCCTCCTAATCCTCTTCTTTCCTTAGGCACCGTTCACGCGGTCCTCCATCACCCTTCCGGCACTTCTCACCCTTTTGAGAGCTTGAATCAGACATCAGCTGGCGCAGCCGCTGGCCCAGGAGCATCCGGGTGTGCTGCAAACAGGCGTCCACTAGTGTAGGAGTGTTGGCCTATGGGGGTGGTGGTTATTAATACTGATCGAGGATTTCCAACATAGGTTAACACTTTTAACACAAGTTAACAACCTATTGCATGTCAAATTCCGGTGAATCTGCCAGAAACCAATCTCCAACTCACAAAGAAAATGAAGAATTCGAAGAAGAACTCGAGCAAGAGGAGGAAGAAGTACCCCCGTTACCTCCAACTCCTCCTCTACCTCCTCCTCTGTCTCCTCCGGTACCTCCAACTCCTCCACTACCACCTGAGTCACCGCCGGGCGCACCGCCTCCACCTCCACCAATGAATCCCGCAGGCCCTGCAAACCCACCGCCGCAAAATCATTCCGCCAACTCGAAGCGAGACTGGGGACCTGCCTACAAACTGAGCTCAATCCCAAAGCTCACGGGCCCAGAAAACTACAGGATGTGGCGTGATATATCAGAATATGTTCTCACCTTATTTAATTGTTGGGACATAGTAAGAGGAGAAGAAACATTACCGGAAGCAGGAACAAATACCGGACCCGATAATGATGAAGATGCTCAAGATTCTTTCGGCCATTGTTACCAGTGGGCCTCGGCCTACTTCCTCGAAACGATCGATCCAAAACGGCTAATCTTGCTGGCCACCCACAAGACACCACCCGCCATTTGGACAGCCTTCAAAGATAAGTTCGCTTGTGAAAATACCTCCACCTTCTTTGACCAGCTAAACGCAGTCCTCGATTCCAAGTCTGATACGTCTGAACCTATGCCGGACCACATCAACAAGTACGATACCCTATGGAATCGAATGCAACTTTGTTGCTCCTCCGCTTTGGAAACCAACCGATACGCTCTACCGTTTGTTTTTAAATCGGTATTCAAGTCAACTGAAGCCAAAGCCGCCGTTCTCCTCCGTTCCCTGCCTCCGTCGATAAGCAACATTGTCGACAACCTCCAAACTAAGGAGGACCTTACCTACAATCATGTCTACAACAAACTGTTGGACTTGAAATCCTCGGTTAATTCTGAGGACGATAAGGCGTATAAAAGCGCTGATGTCAAAGGAAAGGGAAAAGCTCGCGATACAGTCCGCCGGCAACCGGCCGAAACGAAGGAATGTTCCTACTGCAAAAAGCACTACCCCTCTGCTCGCAGTGAAGGTCACTCCTGGAATGAGTGTAACAAGCTCAAGGCCGACAATGAGAAGCGAAAGAAGGAGAGAGCCGGACACTCGGCTAAGATCGGAAAGGAAGAGACATCCAAACCGGTCAGTACCTCTACCTCCTCACCTCCTACGCAAAAGACCCCTTACCGGAATCAATGGGTTATCGATACAGGCGCAAGCTCACGTATGACTTCGAACCTAGACCTTCTTAAAAACTTTGAACCTTCACAAGGCACCGTTAAGCTAGGCGCTGATTCGGTAATAGAATCATGTGGCCGTAGAACAGTGGAGCTCAAGGCCAAAACATCTGATGGCCGGACAGCCTCTGTCTTTCTACAACGGGTTCTTTGGGTTCCTAAGTTGGGTTCTTGTAACTTGCTGTCATGGCGCACTACCGTTTCTTTGGGAAAAGGTTTTTCTTTGCGGAGTTCTGGGAAGGATATGTATGTTTTTAGGGAAAATAAAACAGAGGTTCTATGGGGAAAGCTTGATGGACAGGACTATGTTGTGCAAGAGGAAAAAGAGACGGCGAACAAGATGACTTACAATGAGTGGCATGAAGCCCTTGGACATCCATCGCCGCAATACCTCAAAGCCAACCACTACTCCGACTCTCCCGCTATTCCTACCGTTCCAAAAGACTGGCAATGCGAAACCTGTATCACCTCCAAGTCAACTAAGTCAAAGCTCAAATCAACTGAGAAACGATGTGACACACCCTTCGAGCTAATTCACTCCGACCTTAGCGGACGATTCTCGAAAAACCCTCCTTTGGCAACTCCTGGTACTATGTCACCTTCATCGATGACAATACACGCTATGCATGGATCTACACCATAAAAGCGAAGTCCGACACAGTAAAAGTGTTCGAACAGTTCATCAACGAAAGAACAACCCAGGATTCCACCACCATCAAAAGATTCCGTACCGATAACGGAGGCGAGTACATCAATGACAAGATGCTTACCCTTTTTCAGAAGCATGGAATTGTGCATAATAAGACCCCTCCTTACTCACATGAATCTAATGGTGTTGCCGAACGATACAACCGTACCATCATCACATCGACACGCTCTATGTTGACTGAACTTACCCTTAGCCTTTAGGCCGAAGCAGTCTCCACCGCCGTCTACCTTAGGAACAGACTGCCTAACCGAGCCATAGGAAACTCAACGCCCTATGAAGCTATCTACAAAACAAAGCCGTTGATTAACCACTTGCGCCCATACGGGACCAAATGCTACGTCCATATACCAGAGGAGAAAAGAAAACCTGGAACGAAGCTGCAGCCCCGTGCCTTGGAAGGATATCTTGTCAGTTATACCTCCTCCGACAAAATATACTGGATATATATACCATCGCAACATCGAATCTCCGAAACCAGACAAATCCATTGGACAACCAAGACGATAATACCGCCTGACCCAACTGGACCGTTGGATCCAAAACAACTGACCCATACATCGGAGACCTTTGCGACCGTTATGCTTCCCTCTTTCTCGACAGCCTCGCAACCTGGCGACAAGCCTCAGGAAATAGAAGATGACTACCAACCCTTACCACTACCAGATGTCGAAGTACATCCACCTCCACCACCAGAACATCCAGAAGACTACGAGAATCCCGCACCTCCTTCTCCAACTCCGGAACCACCTGCCCATGAACAGGATCAACCACCGGAACCCGAAGAAGGAATCAGGACTCGATCTGGACGAGTATCACGCCCACCGGTTCGATATGGCAGAAATGCTACCGAAATGCCGGACGAGGACCCTACCACTTATCACCAAGCTATAAACAGCCCCTACCGTGACCAGTGGACTTCAGCTATGGACTATGAAATTCTGGCGCTCGAGAAGAGTGGAACCTTTGATGTTGTTGATAAACCGATTGGACGGAAAATAATCGAAAGTAAGTGGGTTTACAGAGTTAAAAGAAATGCTGATGGCACCCTAGAAAGGTATCGAGCAAGAGCCGTCGCTAAAGGGTTTGGACAAATCCCCGGCAACGACTTCGAAGAAACCTTTGCTCCCGTCATACGTTACGAATCTCTCCGCTTCCTCCTCTCGATATGTGCTAAAAACAAATGGCGACCGCGACAATTCGATGTTAAATCCGCTTTCCTCTACGGCAAATTGAAAGAAGAAGTTTACATGCGACCGTTACCTGGGTTCGGTGACGAAGGCAAGGTATGGAAACTTAACCGATGTCTCTATGGACTTAAGCAATCTGCAAATGAATCGTATGCTCTCTTTGCCAGATTCTTAACCTCCACAGGATTTACGACATCATCCCTTGACCCATGCATGTTTGTTCACGATGAACACGACATCTACGTTTCAATTTCCGTTGACGACATCGCTATCTACACAGCCGATACCCCCGAAGCTACATCTCTCATAGAAGACCTGAAAACGGCATTCGAGATTACAGATCTAGGGGAAGCCACATTCCTCCTCGGCTTGCACATCGCATACGCACCAGACGGGCTACATCTTACTCAAGCGCAATACATCAAGTCAATCCTCAAACGATTCTCAATGGAAAACTCTAATAGCGTCTCTACACCATTACCAAAAGGCATTCAACTTACGTCAGGGACCGAAGACACACGCATTCCAGACTCCTCCAAATACCAATCGATGATAGGATCACTTATGTATCTGACTACTGGGACAAGACCTGATCTAGCGTATACCATTTCTTTCCTCTCACAATTTTCTACTTGCCCAACCGAACAACACCTCAAGGCCGCTAAACACGTTCTTCGATATGTTAATGGAACAAAACACATTGGACTCTTCTACCCTTACAACGCGACAAACGCTATCGATACCTACGTTGATGCTGACTTCGCCGCTTGCCTCGATACCTGCCGTTCTTTTTCGGGATACATTTTACTCCTCAATGGTGCATGCATCTCATGGGGCTCGAAGAAGCAAACCTCGGTCGCACTATCAACAACCGAAGCCGAATACGTCGCAATGTCACTTGCCGCAAGACAAATCCAATGGTTCCGAAAGGGTCTCAAAGATATCCGTCTCGACTTACCGATCGCTTTACATGCAGATAATACCGGCGCAAATTTTCTCGCGAGAAACCATCAGCTAAACAACCGAATGAAACACATCGATATACACTACCACAAAATACAGGAAGAAATCCATAATGACTCGTTCACGCTCCTGAAGGTTGCCTCCTCTGATAACCTTGCCAACATCTGCACAAAAGTTCTAGCGAAACCGGCTCACGAACGATTAATGGGGCTTTTAGGCTGTAGATAATGAGGGGAAGTGTTGAATTTTCTAATTCGTTTCATATGTATATTCTTCTTGATAATATCGTATATTCCTCTACTTAGTATTATTTCTAGTTCACGGACATTACTACAGCGGAGTATGTATTACGTATATTTCATTGATATTTCATGATACGATTAGGGGATTATGGCGTGCTTTTCTTATCTGGTATTTGGGTTTATTTCTTACATTTTATGCATCATCATGCACGGTCATCAGTCATTTGATTTACAATTGTGTTCTAATTATCCGTTCACACCACCTCAGATTTACACATGTTTTATGGGATTTCCTTGGCAGTTCTTTAGGGTCAAACACGTTCACACTTATGTTTTTCCTACTTATGTTACGGTCAAACATGTCGATACTTATGTTTTCCCTTACATTTCCTCTTAGTTACGCGAAGGATGCGCACCTGTATAAATAGGGGTTACCACCCATCTCGCTTAAGAGAATTAAGGACAAGAACTACTACCAATCTACCTTCATACAAAATTCCTCCTCGCTTAGCGTGCCCGCAGTATACTCTTACTACTGTGTCGTACTTTTGCACAAAGTTATTAAGATAGTACCGTACCCACACATTTGAACAGATAAGATCTCTTCTCCGGTCGCTGATAATAGACTTAAAAGCTAGGGATTTTTTTTTTTTTTGTTTAACTCATATATTCTTTGTTAAGGTACAAGAACCTGCATGGAGCGCTAGCTATGGCAAAAACAAAACCTTAATGTCAAAAACAACAAACAGCAATGAAATATCTCCCCACCAGCAATCCCCGCCTGTGAGTAATACAACCTACTGCGCCCACCAGGGCGGCTACTCGTAAAAGGAAAGACAAGTCTCCTTCCGCATGAAAGAAACATAAAGCAAGGAAAGTCAAATAAAGCCAGGAAAGACATCAAAAGAAAATATCGCTTTAATTCGAAACAGGGTTGGCACCGGGCGACGCCCTGCCCCCGCCCATCGCGGGGGGAAAGTTGGTTCTGGTATTGGAAATGTATCATGCGAGACCCCATAGGAGGTCCTTATCCGCCCACAGGGGAGCCTCATGGCCTAAGGAGTCTACTCCCGGGATATGGAGCAGCCTCGAGGGGGCCTTAGAGGGACAGGAGAGGACAGCATGTTGCATAGTCTCCGGCTCAAGGCCGCAGGCAGAGCAAGTGGTGGGTTTGTCTGGCTCGTTCCAGGGGGTATGGGCCGCTAGATAGCTCTTTCCAGCTCTCAGTTGGTGTATTCATCCAGCCAGAAAGCGGTCCAGCCCCATGAAAGGGTGCGGGGCTTCTGGTGGGGGGTAGAGGTAGTATAGTGGGGGGGGGGCCTGTAGTGCCCAGTCCCGGAAGAGAAGGGAGCGAGTGGTGGCCTTCAAGAGGGAGTACTTCTGGGAGGAGGAGAGATTGTTGTTCGTCCCGGGGACCTGGTGCCTGTTCAGGCCTAGAAGGGGCCCCGTGGCAGCGACGCGGGCAAGGGAGTGAGCTATGCGATCAATAGGGAGGTGGTATCGTACGGCAGGAGAGGGCCTGGGGGTCTTCCAGAGGAGAGGATATGCATTGCCTTTCAGCCCAACAGACAGGGCCCGGTTGGAATCTGGGGCCCTTGTGGCTGACGCGGAGGGAAATGACAGGGGGAGCCTGGCCGAGGCCGGGTTAATCTCGGGTGGAGAGCAGGCAATCCTCAAGCCCGCCATCCGGTGCTTGTGGGGAAGGAGGACTACCAGAGACGGGATGCTGGCCTCGCAGGGGAGGATCGAGGTTGGGGTAGAGTGGAAGCAGTTGGTCACCCAACGGAGGACTCGGTTCCAAGAAACCTCCATCTTATGAAGTGCAGAGAAGTTGGGTACCAGGAGGTCGGCCCGGTAGGAGAGAATGGGATGGATGAGTCCAACGGCGAGCCTCCGATCGAGATAAGGAGGCAGGCCTTTACCAGGAGGAGAGAGTTGCCTCACGATAGCGAAAGCCCCCTAGGCAAGCGCCAAGCGTTTTGCGAAGTGGGGAGAGCTTTCCAGGCTAGGGGTAAACCAGTAACCGAGCCAGCGAACCAGCCCAGCAGGGTGGAAGAGAGTGCCGTCCAGGGTGACAGGGGTGAAGCAACGCGCTCCGTGGTCCCTGGAGGTCCTCCAGTGGGAAAGTTCAGTCTTGGGCACCGAGAAGGACATGCCTATAGCACCCGCCCTTTTCTTCAATGCTGAGAAGTAGTGTTGTAAGCGCTGCACGTTGCGCCTATAAGAGGAGGAAGCCACCGTAACAGTAAAATCATCAACATAGGAAAACATAATTCCCTTAGGAATATCCAAATGAAGAGAAGACACATAGATGACAAAGAGAAGAGGAGAAATAGGAGACCCCTGTGGCGCGCCCACCTGTACTGGAGAGAACACATTAGGAGACCCTTGAAAGAGAAGACGACAATGTCTGTTAGAAAGGAAAGATTGAACCCAGGTACAGATGTATGGAGGCACCCCCCTGGACTTCATGAAAGTAGTGAGTAATGTTGAATTGATGTTGTCGAAACCCCCTTTGATATCAAGGAAGAGTGATGAGGCTTTGAGCCCGGGCCTCTGGAGGCAGCGGATCTCGTAGGTGAGGGCGGCGCAGGCATCGTAGGTGCTAAGCCCGGGGAGTGAGCTGCATTGGTTTGGGTTGATTAGGCCCCGCACGCGGGCAACCAGGGACAGGCGAGAGGCAACTATCCTCTCCAGGATTTTCGAAACAGTCTGGAGGAGGACAATAATGCAAAAGGAGGCGGGGGAGGAATAGTCTGGTTTCCCTGGCTTAGAGAGGACAACTCCATTGGCCTTTTTGAGGGAGGGAGGGTGGAATCCGAAAGATAGCAAAGGCGAGAGAAGATTAACGAGGAGGGAGGGGTTAGCCGCATGGACCTTCTTCCAGACCCCATAGGGGATCTGGTCCGGCCCTGGGGCAGAGGAGTTTGAGGACTTGGACAGGGCCCTTTGCACCTCCTCGGGAGTGAGGAGGGGTGAGTTGCGGAAAGGCCTGAGAATAGATGGGGTGGAGGTGGGGGTCTTGTGGGGGAAGAAGTGACTCAGAAGAGCTGAGTTGATCTGTTCGGGGGAGGAGGGACCTGGGAAGGAGGGGAAGCGGTCAGGGGCTCTTCCAGTGGCAAGCCTCCTGGCCGTCCAGACAGAGCGGGAGTCAACCCTGGACAGGAAATTCTTCCAGTGCTCTGCCTTCGCCTTCTTGATGGTCTTAAAGTATAGGGAGCGGGCCTCGCGGGCCTCAGCATTCAGTGTGGGTGAGGGGGAGGAGCGGGACCTCCTGGCAGCTGCATTAAAAGCACAGCGCAGCGAGGTCAACAGGGGGGACCACCAAGGTTTGGACCGAAGTGAGGGACGTTTTAGTGGGGCCGGGGCCAGGAGTAGGGCTGAAAGGGCACCAAGGTGGCGATCGAACCAAGAGCTGAGGGCGGAAGCGGTTGGGAGGGAAGGCGGTGGCGGGACATCGACGCCTTGCAGGGTCTCAAGTACCGGCGGCCAGTCCACCTTATTCCAGTCCAGGCTCTGGGGAGCCTTGTGCATCAGGGGTGAGGAGAGCTTGATGAGGATGGGGATGTGGTCTGAGCCGGTAGAGGGGAGATCAGCCGACCAGGAATGTTGGAAGGGAGCCAGGAACTTGTTGGCAAAGGCTAGATCAAGAATGCCGGGCCTAGTTGCTGGGTCAAAGGGGAACCTGGTATGGATGCCAGGGGTATTGAGCAGGCTGTAGCCAGCCTCAGAGGCCGCCTCAAAGTAGGGAGAGGACACCAGGAGGTCCTGGTCTGAAAACTGCCGCAAAGGGTCAGATAGGGGGTGGTGTAGATTAAAGTCTCCAAGCGTGAGGGTGGGGAAGTCATGATGGGGAAAAGCATCCGCCGGCGACACTGTCCGGCGGTGGGATGACACGAAATTAATGGAATACAAATTGTAAATCCGAAAAACATGGAGAGACGATGAAAACAAGCCCCTAGGCGAGTGGATATCCAGTGCCATTAGGTCAGGCCGATTGAAAAAACAGGGAAGAACGGGATAGGCTCCAAGGCGCTCCTGGTATACGAAAAAGGCTACCTTAGCCTTGCGGCCTGAGGCGACAGGAGGGGAAAAGCATTTATACATGGAAAAGGACGGCAGCTTTCCCCTCCAGACCAAGGGATCTTGGAGGGCCACTACCTGGGGGGAAGAGGGCAGCGCAGCAAGGCTGTTGAACAGGGAAAGAAAAACATTCCAGCTCCCTAAGCAGTTATGTTGAACAATGGAAAGAAATAGAAGGAAAGTGGGGGTTGGCGGCAATCGGTCCACCAAATTTGGATCCATGGGCCGTACTATCACTTATGGAAGGACGTTGAGGGGAATGGAGACGGGCTACTGGATTCCCCTAGGGAGGCGAAGAAGGCAGCAGACTGTGAGGCGGGTGCTGGAGCACGGGAAATTGGGGCAACAACAGGTCGGGGGGTGGCCAAAGGGTCGGCATCCGGGAGGGGGGGAGTGGGTGTGTGAGCGTCGCCCGGGGGGGCATCATCCTGGTCCATGGTGTCGTCCCCTTCTTCATCCTCGGCCTCAGACCCTGAAGTCTACTGTGTTGGCTGGGAGGGGCGAGAAAGGCATGATCTATCAGTAGCAGGGTGGCCGCCGGAGCAGTTTGCACACTTGAAAGGGGAGGCCGGGCAGCAGCCGATGACGGGTTTGAGGAAGCCCAACTTGGGGCACGTTGGGTTTGGGCAGCGGTGGTTGGCCCTTGTGTGGTTCGATGCGCAGATCAGGCAGACGGGGATGGTGGCAGTACATGCCAGCGCGGGGTGGCCAAACTTCCAGCAATGCCTACATTGCATAAACTTGTTCTTAGAGACCACGTTCTGAACGTTGCGGAGCTTGGAGTAGAGGAGGATTTTGGACCCAATGTGGGCCACATCGGAGGGGGCGACAATGATGACCACTGAGGTGGTGGCCTTGCGGAGGAGGGGGTCTGGTTGGAGGTAGCGTGCACCAAAGATATCGACATCCTTGGCGTTTTTGATGGACTCAGCGAGTGCGGGGAAGAGGTCAATTTGGTCCTGTGGGAGGAAGGCAACTGGGAGGCCGTGGATGACAAGCTGCACTTCGTTGGGTGCAGGACGGAAGGGGCGGTAAGGATTGTCCCCGACAGCGAAGGACTGGTTGATTTTGTTGGCAAGCGCCTCATAGTAGTGGGAGTAACTGGTGGCCGGCATGAGGGGGTCAGTGGCTAGAAGGGTGATCACGCCACGTGCATTGACAGTGGCTGAGAAAGAGACGGGGAAGGGACAGTTGGCCTCCCGGAGGACGGAGGCTACGATGTCGGGGGCAGTGGCCGCCAGGCATGTTGCATCAGGGTGGGGGACCAGGACAATGCGGGGTGCGAAGAAGCGATGTTCGGCAGCTGGTAGGGGGGCGGCCTCCTGGACCCGGGAGGGGGCGCCGCCCGACGCCGCGACTTGGGCTGCGGTAGTCGCCTTCTTCTTGCCCTTGGCGTTGGTCTGTTGTACTTGGCCCCTGCAGGGGGCTGCAGTGCTGGCGTAGGAGGAGGAGGGGGGAGCGAGCGTGAGGAAGGAGGGGGCGGGACCCGGGCGGAATGTAGACTCTTCCGGGAACTCACCCTGGGCAAACTGGAAAGCTGCAAAGGAGCGGGGATGTCTGGCTGCGAAAGTGTGTGGGTTACCATACCACACTCCATCAACCTGTACGGGGGAGTCGATGTCTTCGACCGGGATATCCAGGACGTAGCCCGGGGGGGGGCCTACTTTGCTCCAGGGGGAGCAGGGGGGGGAGGGGGCGGCGGCGGGCGCCTTGTCTGTTTCGGAGGAGGGGGCGGAGGAGGGGGGCCCAGTGGGGCAACCGGGGGGCGTGCGGCCG
>LN891277.1:12594-29793 GCA_900010015.1 Tuber aestivum
GGGGGTTGGAGCCCTTGACTCGTAGGGCGAGGCACGACTGGAGGCTCGAGAGCCAGACCTTGAAGGGCCCGGACCAGGCCCCTCCATGGTGAAGGGGGCTGTGCGGGGTAGTGGGGGGGCTGTGCACTTAGAGACTGAAGCCTAAGCGAGGCAGGAATTAGGTGTGTGGAGATGGTTGCCACCCAAAACCCTGCTGTTTTACCTGGCCGAATGCGGTAATGTTTTTAAGTGAGAGGAAAGTAGAGGGCGCGGAGCGTGACTTAAAAGCTAGGGAGGCACCTCGATATTTATATTCCGCGTCTGGGTAGTCGCGGCCTACATTTAATCCCTTACTGACTATGTACCTGCCATACTAACACTTCAGTGTCTTTGGAGTACGAACTCTGTCTGACCCTGAAAACTAACTTCCCTGCTCTCTTCCTGTGTGGAGTAATCAGCTCCGTCAAAGGACTTATCAATGACTCTTCTATGTGCATAACTTAGAGTGCATGACAAAGATAACTAACTCAACCAGTGAGTAGTTATTAACCAATCGTAACTAGGTCTTCCGGATGACTCTAGCTTACGCGAGCTGAAGGGACATGCATATTATTTCTTGTAATTGCATATAGACTTGCAGAGGTCATAGCTCTATAACTAACTGACCAATCTGAACCAACTAAGTCTTATCTTATAGAGCGGAGCTCCTTCTATATTATCCAGCAAAAACCTCTCGGTTGCATGCCTTGTATCTCCGTGGAGCGAGCTGCATAGATGGCTTATCATTTCATGCGATAATATGATATCATCACGAGAACTACGGCAGGGCCCGGAGTCGAACATGTGACCTTATGCATTTAGTCATGTGCCGTACCGATTACGCTTCTATGTGTAACATAACCCCTCGATATAGTGTAAGCAAACCGTCTCGTGCCACATACCCTGTATCACCAAGATAATATTTCCCAGAGGGTATGGAAAAATCATTATCAAGTGCAAATTGTAAAACCTGAGCATCATGCGCTGAGCCCTCCCATCCTGGTAAGATATATACAAACTCTAAATTGAAAGTACATACTGCAAAGGACATTCTGGGTAATTTGGCACTTCCGATTGTGATGTGGAATTGTCTCTGATTCTGGTACCTTGGCTAGAATATGAGTACCATCCAATGCTTCAAGACAGTCTTTAAAAAATGGAAAGAACTTTGTATTTGACTGAATGTGATATGGTATCTCTGTGCTCAGAAGAGTAACATAGTCTTTGTAAAGGTAAAGTAAGGCTTGAAGAACCTTATGAAAATATCTATAACTTATATATTAGTTAACTCAAATTGATATTAATACAGATCTACTTTCCTTGATATTGTATCCCCACTGTGCTGAAAGCGCTCAGCCATGGCCCTATTAGACCAATTTCCACTAACAATACATAAAAAAATAGCCAACTGTTCATCTACTGTAACTGTGTGTGTATTGGCTAGCACCATATAGCTAAGACACCATTCTCGAAGCTTGATAAAGGTTGCAAGAGGCATGCACAAAATATCTTGTATTTGATTAGGGTCATTTGAAGCAAGAATCTCGGATATGTACACTAAACCACTCTGCCCACAGGTATGATAAGGGATACTTTGAGCTCGGACATGATAATGTTGGCCAATCAGGAGTGCAATTGCCAATAGTCCACCGGCATCGAGTGGATTGTGTACCGATTGCTGAAGAACATGATTCTTCGCTATTGCTCGCTTGCTGATTTTCCTAGCGGTAATTTTAATCTGTGTGGTCCAATGTGTTTTTTTTTTATTCTATGATACCTACATGGAAGGGTAACCATGACTAATTACTAGTATTGTGGCTTGGTTGTTATTCAGCCTATTTTTTACGCAATACTTTCTGAAAAACAACTCTGAGGTTATTTTGAGAATTAGAAATATCCATAGTTTTCCTCGCTTAACCGAACACTCATTTCATACACAAACTATAGATTGAGGTTGAATCCATAAATGCTCTCTCAAATCTATATTTTCTCGTTGCAACCGAACGGGGCCTAACTGGGTACAAAAGTTATCCAAATCGGACCAAAACTAAAGGAGCTAGAGTGATTTGAAGTTGTTGAACTTCAAAGACCTCTAACTCAGTCAGTTCTTATCCGATTTGGATAATCTTTGGCTTAACTTGCAGTTAATAACCTACCCTTAATGCCCCGTTTGTCAGAAACGGGACCCTGTAATGAACGCTATTCTTAATCCTTTCATGAACTACCTCATAGCAGATGCTTCGTCATACTCCGCATCATACTTGAGGAGTCTGAACTCATACCAGTAGTCTGTGACATTCCTGGTTTCTTGACAAATATTTTCCAATTTGTTCCTTGCTGACTGGCTTAACTCCATGTCGATGAATTGAGCTTCGAATATGGTCTTGAAGTTGCTCCAGTCTGTCTAGGGTACTGGTGTTTGACCAACTCCTAAAGGGGATACCCATTGTAGGGCTGATCCTTCAAGTAAAGTACCTGTGCAAATGTCTTCGTGATTGTGCATCTCGGCCATGGCAACAATGGTCCAGTGTGAGTAGAGATTTTGAAATAACTCAACAACAAATCTTTTAAATGAGAAGAGATTAAAGGAAATAAAATATAAGACCACTATTTACATATTGGTGAAATAAAAAATAAAAAAAGTTATTCCTAGTATCTTGTATTCCACCTCTTCGCTGTAATAACTGCTTGAACTCTGTCTGGTATTGACCTCCACAACTGCTCAAAAAACTAAGAAGGTATTGTATCCCATACCGTGGGTACTACCTCAGCTAGCTTCTGTTTGACCTTCTCAGGACCACCAGGTGTTGAAGCAATGTCTGGATACTAAATCTGAAGCCTTTTCTTCAGCTCAACCCAGACATGTTCTATGAGATTAAGGTCTGGTGAACAAGAGGGTGTTCAGCCAACTCAATCCCATTTTGGTCAAACCAATCTTGCATTGTCTGAGCTGTATGAATGGTACAGTTGTCTTGCTGAAAGATAGGATCACCAAGGGTGTCATGAACTCACTCCAGGACTGGAATAAGGCAGGTTTCAAGCAGCTAGACATAGATCCAGTGGTCTACTGATTTCACAACTAAGGAAACAAAGGTTCCCCTGTTTCTGCCCCAGAAGCATCCCCAGACCATCAAAGAAACCCCCTTTCTCTTTCCTATCCCTCTCACACAGTCTGGATGCCACTTTTCAGAAGCAGATCTGAATACCCATTTTTGCTTTGGATTCCTGCTCTTTTCCACTGAGCATTCATTACTCCAAATAATACCTTCAAATTCCTCTGCAGTCTAATTCTGGTACGCCTTAGCCCAGGCCAGCCTCTTCTGAGCATGCTCCAGTAAAAGCTTTACTCTTTTCTTGGCTAGCCACATCTTAATGCCACTCTCCCTGAGAGCCCTGTCCATTGAAGAAACTGAGATATTGCAAGCCAATATCTGCTGAATTTCTCCCTACTCTAATCCCTGTAGAGCTTGGCCCCTCAAACTAATGATCTCTTAGCTCTCTGGGAAATCAGGAGTGGTCGACCAGAATGTGGGAGGTTTTCAATTGAACCCTACTGGAGAGACCAGGTAAGGAAATTCCGAACTATTGACCATGGACAGCCAACAATCTTGCTAACCATTGAAATTTGCTGAAAACCCTCAAAGAAAGTAAGGATCAAGCCTTTCTCAACTCCAGTGAGCTCTTTGTATGATGTCTTGGATACCATAGTTGATGTGGTAGGGAGAATTTGATTGGTCACCGTTGTGGTTAGGTTGCATCACCCTCGCTTACCCGCCTTTTTCACCAAGACTTTTGCTTAAGTACTTTAGGTTAATGGTATATCATATCTTATCATCATCATTGCCTTGTATCCATTCTATTGTGGCGAAGTAGGTAAGGAGTTGGACTATGAATCCTCGTAGTTTGCTTCTATCCCCATCATATCATGGAGGGGCCTTGACTTTGGGTCTTTGTCCTATTCCTTTCAAAGCTACTGGTATCATTTATTCTACTTGGTCTTAGGGAATCATGGCTGGAGGTACCAGTCCTGCTGAGGGAAGGCCTGCTGGTTGTGCTGGTCCCAATATCCTTTCAGGTCTGGGAGTGTCTGGTACTTCTTCTTCATTTAGGGGTATGACCTGTTCTGATGTGACGGGACTTGTAGCTCCTGCTGAATATTGACTCACTTTGCTTAATGCTTTGTGGAGTCCTCCTAGTCCTAAACCATTATCATCAATGTTCAAATTCCCTTCACTGTGTGGGTTGAAGGAAGCCGTGGTATATTTGTTAAGTATCGCATTATAGACACATTCTAATATTAAGAATCCTACCAGTGGTGGGGATATGACAGGTAATAATTCTTACTTGGATAAAGGGATAGTTCTTAGGCCGTGGCCTATGCGACATAGATAGTTGAGTCCTTTAACTTCGATCTTATCGTCCCTATTCCCTTAACCTTCTTAAGTCCTCACTTAGGACTTACTCTTCGTCATCGTGGGAGGAAAGACAATTCTTGGGTTTCTTAAGATAAATCTTAAAGAGCATAAAGGTAGACTTTATTGATAAAATATAAAGGCAGGAAATAAACAAGAAGAACATGTGAAGAGCCCATACTCAGGGTCCTAGTGACTCTTTATATAGTTGCTCTTCACCTGACATGACTCATACCTCATGTTACATAAACCCGGTGACTCATAACTATGAGTCATGTAAAATCCATCAGCTGACTCCTATGAGTCACTGCACAACATACCTAAAACCAATCACAATATAATAACCCCATCAAGTGTGTAACTCGCATTACCTGAGTGAAACCTATGACTTATAACTTGAGTCATATGTGAAAATTATAATATCATATGACTCACAATTGTGAGTCACGAACAGGTAAACATAATAACTTATAACATACTAGTATGTATCATGTGAATTTCCAACATACCTATAGTTCATAATTTCGAACTATATGAAATCAGCCTCACTTAGTCCCAGTTTGTGACAGCTGACTTCAGATGAGCAATAGAGATAACAATCATAGAGACAAACTTGCTGTCCTATATATCATCAGAGGTAAGCCACCTGAGCTATCCTGTAAGAGCCAGGCCAGGCATGAAGGTAGTAAGTTCACTTGCAATGGAAGCCAGAGAAAATGAGGTGGGAATGCTGTGAACTAAGATTTAAGTAGCCCAAGTATCAAGATGAATAGCAGAGGCACCTGAAATGAGGTAGAAAAAAAGGCCAATCTTGCTGTTGAGTACAGTTGCCTTGACCAAATCCATAGTAGTAAGAGTAACTAGTCCACCTACAAAAAAGATAGACTGGACCATTGTTGAGGCCAAGGCCTGGTTAATACTATCATGTAGCTGGACAGTAGTAGAGGTAAGGAGGGAGGTATCTCTCTTAATAAGGAGGCAATGCTTTCACATGGTGAGGCCCTTTCTCGCAGCTGGGACAGTAGCTAGGGGGGAGGGTTTGAAGGCCTGAGGGGCCACTTTCTGGGGTCTGGGAGTAGGCCTCCTGGGCTTCCTGCCAATGGTTGCTCAACTAGGAGGAGCAATAGGAGCAGGGATAGCAGGAACAGGAGCCACAGTAGAGAGAGAGGGGAAAGAACTCTGGGGATACAGGATTAAGGGGAGCCAAGGCAGAGATGGTGGTAGCAGGCTAAGGAGGGGGGGGGGGGAGATACAGGCTACCCCACATTCCTTAATAATAGTAGTAAGGTCCTCAGTACGACCATCAACCACTTTCCAGTAGTCATCATGCATTAGTTGCATCATCCTGAAAATAATAAGCTATAAGTTGCTAAGTGCAAGTTGGGGGGAGTTGGTGAGACCCATCTCTATACCAATTGTAACAATGAGGTTTTGAAAATAGGGGGCTCCTGTGACAGATCCTTTCTGAACCTCAGAAGGGATTGGAGGAAGGGTGGAAGTCGTATCACTTTATAGCCTCTTAAGTGAGGAAGGGCCTGAGGACCAGAAAATAGCAGAAAGGCTGTTGCCACACCTTAACTGATTACCCTAAAAAGGGACAACACACTTCAGGGGATGGACAGTAGGTGGAGTAGGCTCAGAGACTAAAGGTACCTGAGGACCTTTTTTTCTCTTTATCTTTTCTGATAAGGAGGAAGGATCTATGGCTAGGAAGAGATGGTCCTCTAACTGCAGGCTAAAGAGGTAAGGCTGTAAGAAGAGGTTTCCAGCCAATGACAGAAGGTCTTGGCAGAAAAGAAGGTATAGTTTTTTCTTTGATTGTGGTTGTAATAGATACAGAGGATAATATCTAGGATGCCTGAAGCCTATACTATTATATTAATCATGAAAGCTTACTGAAATAATTTCACAAAATCTAGAGATTATTTACACTAGCTTGCTGGTGCTCGAGTTAAGTACTAAGCTTGATAGCCAGGTCTGGATGTCTCTGTAGAAAGTGGGAGATCCAATTTTTTTCTAGCTGGGGGGACTGATTTCCTGTCCATTTTCACTCAAGATTAATAGCAATATCCTTTACCATATCAAGCCTTGGTAGGGGGAAGCCAATATCATCTTAATTAAAGTACCATTTTACTATTGCATTTCTTATTAATTGGTAAGTATCTGCTAATCCTTGTGGGCTTTTGTATTACTAATGGAAGTACCAGCAATGTGACAGTAGAGTGTATATTAATTTACTTCGAAAGCCTTGCTCGCTGCCAGAATACTTGTCTTCTGCCCTGACTTCAAAGCCTGAAGAGTAAGCTGTATTTGTTCTTTGTACTCAGAATCTCATGTCTTTCATGAAGGCATGATATGTTGCTGTCATTGTCGTTCACCATTCCAAAAAAGAGGAGCAATTACTTCTATGCTTTGTATGGCTTTAGCAGCTTCCAACTTATGTCACATCTAGGTGTTGTGTCCCATCCCGGTATTTGACATTACATTTTAAGTATATATAACTAATCTGAGACATGTTTCATAAACACTCCTGCTGAGTGAATGTATTTTTACAGAACATGCTCTAGGCCTTCATCTTCCTCAAAACCATGAATCTGAAACCTCATTCGATTACTACTAGGGTTCGTTTCGGGGCGGGGCGGGGCGGGGCGGGTTTTCACCTTCTCACCCCGCTCCCGTTTCCCCGCCCCGCTCCCCGTACGGGGGTTATTGGGGAACCCTGCCCATGCTCCCAGCTATACAATTGGCTGGGAGGAATAGCAGGGCCCCACATGGGGGCGTTGGCGGGGGGTGAATGGGGAGGGGGACCGGGCAGGGGCCCGCAGTTTTCGGGTCCCCGGAGGCCCCGTACCGAACTCTAAATTACTACACCTGTAAGAAAGCTTCTGGTAATCCCAAGTTCAATCCCAATATAGCACTCATCCATTTTCGAAGGTTTATGTTATGAAGTATGACTCTTCTATTGGCACTTGTGGAAAAAAACAGGTGTTGAGCGGCATCTGCCATCGACCCGTTGGGCATACCGCAGACATGCCGCAAGATTGCGCAACTGGGTGCAGTAACACAATCAGCGGGGACCTTGGCATAGTTACTCCCTTCTAAAAGCCTCTTTACCATGTACCTACCCCCCACTTACAGAATACGGTAGCACGCAATCGTGCACATGGTGCTGGACACATCATAGGATTCGAAGAATAGGGTGTTTACGCTGACGCACCATATACCATTAGCACTGTACCGGTAATTACAGGCGTAAGGTATAATACCGGAAACCGACATCTCGCACTCTAAAAGCTGGTTTCCCGGTACCACCAATTTCGCCATCGAAGTTCATGTTCCGGAAAACAGGTGGTGATAAATCAAGTCCCCTTGCAACCACCCTCACCGTAGAGACGGTATCTAACATGCATAGATCTAGGGACTAACTTATCAGACAACAGACTTAAAAGCTGAGGCTGTACTAAGATAGCTATAACAAGGATGTCGTGTTCAGGAGGAGGATCCCACCGATCAAAAGCCAAGTCGGCCTTACAATCTTCCTATTCCCAATGGCGGGGTGGGGGGTTAATTGTATATTTAAGGACGGAAAACCAGGTTTCCTCTTCCTCTGTGCTCCATGTGTAACCCCCCCCCCCCCCTTCCCCCTTTGCATCTCCAGTAATATCTAAAAGCTTTTTTCTAATATAATACTGACACGGTTAACGGCATACGGTAGGAGTTACCGGTACGGTATGTCACCACACACCATGACAGCATGAGCTTACCGTCTGAATCCCATCGTCAAGCGAGTGACTGGATATGAAAACCGGATGTGATGGTAAATTTACAGAATACTTGGAACCGATGGATACATATACTTTCCCACCGCCCCAACTCACAAGAGGTAAAAAGAAAAGGGAACAGTATTAGCCTACGGTAGGCCACGAGGCTTGAACCTGATTTCAACGAGATCCAGATGTTGGTTGGGATGCGCTCGAGGGGGAATGGAGTAAATTTGCTACCGTAAAACGGGCATTTCAACATCCCGGAGGAAGGAGTCCGCGAGGCTCACTCAGCTTTGCTCGTGGGTGGCCATCCGAACCAGATTAACTTAGACTAATTGTACCAGAGGGCCAACGACCGATTCCTCTATGGCAGTTGGAACCCATTGTTATAATACATTACATAAGCTTGCGCCCGGCATGCCAGGAAAAAAGCCGGAAGAAACGTCTATAATAAGCTATGATAATATTATCATAGTAATATCTGACCCCCTCACCCACCCCTAAACCAAATTTTCGTCCACGGGGATAGCACGAAACTTTAGCCGCACCGCGGCAAAGGGGCCACAAAGTGGGTTTGAGAAATAGACGGTGTCGTCGGGGATTTTAAAAAGTGCTCTACTGCGAATACACGAGCACAACTTTCTTTCCGAAAAAAAACGCTAGCCGGATTCATCCAAGTCCGTGCACCCCCCAACTGATGTAATACGGCCCGGGAACTGGAGCAAATACCCCGCCCCACCGGGGGACCCACAGGCTCGAGTGACACAAAGTCCCACGCGGGGGTCCTTCTTCTCCCTCCGTTACACCCCTCGTCAGGTTTGAATATATGGAGATGGAGGGCGAGGGCGGAAGTACGACATAATGGTAGCGGCTACATTTATGGAGGAAAAATCCCTGATGGCCAATCCTAGTTCTTCTCACCGCATTCCCTCACAACCGCCATCTAACAATGGTTCTACAGCTACGATACTCCAAAAAAGAAAAGCTATCCTGAGAAGTAGAAGAAAAAAACGGAATTTCCTTCTGCCCACGGAACGTGCCCCTCCTCCGCACAATTGAGCTTTGAGAATATATATACCCCCCCCTCTTATAGGTCACCGTAATCTCCGCCATGACGAATTCCGCTTCGAGAAGACCCTTGTCTGTGGGGCTATGTCCGTCGTTGTCTGACATATTTTTACCATGATAAGTTACCCCTCCAGTAACATGATTTGGCACTCATACTCAAACCAGATTTACGCGTGGCGACGTGGGACCATATCAGACGGTGCAAGAGAAGAAAATTCCCAACCAACACTCCAGCAATCATCAGATGGAAACCCCCCTTCCCCCCTACCACCATACCCTCAAAGTGCCCTCCGTGCCCTTCTCCATCATCCCAGATCACCTACTATCATAAAAAAGTGTAAATTAGCAACTTCCAACAGAAAATATCGTAAACCCCGAAACACTTATAATACACATTCTCCTCGGTTCACCATGTATCACACCTTCCATATCCTGAGAACTCCAGCCCTCCCTAGCACACCACATCCCCCAGCCACACAAACCAACCAAACACCATGAGGACTAACCCAGGAATGGCATGCGCGCCAATCCAACAAGTATGATAAGAATCCCACTCATATAACCCTCTCCAGTCCAATACAAGCCATCAACGCGGACGTAGGGCATTCATTGATCACCCCACAGAGCCACAGAAACCCACACTAGCTTCACAAGGCACGCCTTGACGAATACCCCAACGTCTACCTCGAAAGCGGATTGCGCGACAATAGGAGGGGGGATGCACCCGGGGGAGGGGGGATGCACCCGGGGCACTCGGCACGAACACCAGGGCGCGCGAGCAACCGAACTACTTTCAAGGCACAGTCAGGTGAGCTGATAGAACAGCAAATGTGTGGTCAGCTGCTACTTCTTTTATTATTAGGGGGGGGGTATATCGCTTGTGATTGCGGTTGCGGTCGTAGTGGTGATTTCTGGTGAGATGTGGCGGGACGTGGTGTCCCCACCTCCCCAGCGTTCGCCAAAGGCATTATTGGCCAGGGGTGAATAGGACGAGTGATAACATATGGTTCAAGCTACACACCAGGCAGGCTTAGCTCGCCAAATTAAGCCAAGTAATAGACGCCCCAAGAGCAAGTCTTATGGGGTAGTGGATTCAGCGCATATTACCGAACTCGCAGCCCAAGACAGAAAAATCACAGAAAATCACTCACCACAGACTCAATCACAAAAATTCACAAATTTTGTCTTCGTTTGCTAAATTTTTCATAAAATTACAGTACAAACAATGCATCACCCGGCCACGCACCGAGTAAAATATAAAAAGTTGAGCAAGGGACTATTGGCGGAAAAGTAGACAAAAAGGAACAAAGACCAATTGAAGCCAGCTAAAAGAATCCACTTGGGTGGAGGAAGGTCACGCTAAGGAGGAAAAAAGCGAGTGACGACGAATAACATGTTGGAAGCCAAAAACGAAAAGCAAAAAAAAAAAAAAAAAAGTAGAAAGAGTAAGGAAGAAAAACGATTAGCGAGATAACCCTCCTCATGTCTAAAAGAAATGAAAGGAGCAGACGAATATGTAGAATTCGGAGGGAAGAAAAATTGGAAATTATATTAGACAACGAACGCCCACCCACCGATCCAGCCTTATATAAATGACACTCGAATTTGTAAGAAAAGTAGGATATCAAGCAAACATGTCAGCTACACCGCCGAGATCCGGGGACTCTCGTTTTTCAGCGTATTGTTGCTGTTGCTTCTTCTCCGCCTGGCTGCGCTGTTTGCCAACTTGTGGGCGTTGGAGCTTGCCCTTTTCGCTAATCGCGACTCCTCTCAGTCCGTCCAGGAGTTCCAGGATCAGAGCTCGCTGCTGCCTGGTGCTTCCAGCCGCGGTAAGCTTTTTGTAACAAGCATCCACCTTTGCCTCCGTAAGTCCTGGTAGGTTCAATAACAGACTCCTTGGGGTACCCGAAGTCGGCGAGTACAAAGTAAAGATGGCAGCGATAAGTTGAGCAAGGTCCTTCTGGACATCGACAAAGTAATCGGTGTGCAGTGCCTAGAAACATTCATCAGAGCCTGTCCCCGAAACAGTAAAGGGGGGAATGCAAAATCCTTACCTCGATAGCAGCAATAAACACCTCGCGACATATGAACTCTCGAATGTCAGCTCTATCGGCTTGGAACTCAGGCACAATAGACCTAAAGACTCTGATAATAATGCCGCAACATCTTGAATCTCGCATCCTGAGAGCATGTGTACAAAACAGGATTAACGGCTCCAGGACACAGTCACTCGAAAGGATGAACTCTCTCATGGTTTGTTCACCGGGTCCAGCGGCCTGCATTTCAGGCAGCGCCAGCTGGTCAAGGAATCCGGAATTTGTGTTAACAGTTTCGCCAGGGCGCTGCGGATCCAACAATCCAGCGACAATCAAGACAGCAGTATATGTAAGTTGCCTCAATATGCTCTCTTCCTTCATCTCTTCTGCAAGCTTGTCCTCACCCAGAGAAATCTGTCCCTTTCTAATAAGCTCATCCCATTCGCCGCTGATCTTCCGATCTACCTGGGTAAACAAACTAGCGAGAAGAGGGGTCAGAAAATGTGCTCTGAGGGTGGTTGGGCAGTCGTCAATTATATATCTGGTCATGTTTAATAAGATAGACATTTGATGCGAACTGAGCGCATGAGCATCTGCGAAAAGTGCCAATGCAAGCGGCCCCGGAAGCTCGCTAAGACCGTAAAAATGAACGTCCAACCTTGACATGCACCAGAGTATGGAATAGCAAGCCTCGCGCACCATCCTGATTGCACCCCTTATCGACGAAGCGAGCCCTTCCATCGTGGTCTTTGTTTTCGTCACATTTTCATAGAATTCGTCTCTACTCCCAGTAGATATCCCAGCTTGCCAGAACCTATCAGTCAAAATTTTGCGTATGACTGCCTGAAGTTCTGGTTGGAGCCCAGCCCAATTCCCCGCGTTGTGAAACGCGTGCGCGTGACTATTAAGACTTGGTTAGGGTACCTCATTTCGCACTAAGATTTTGGGGATATGGGATTACGTTAAAAATTGTAGGAGATTGGGCAAAATCATGGGGATGGATTCATGCCAAAGCGCGCACGCAATATTATGGGCATTCGAGGGCTTCCGTAGCTGTTCGGTAGAAACTGCGAGGAATGCCTTTGTGGCCCTGATCGGCAGGGTCTACAGAAACCGAATTAGCCATCTCCCGACAAGCCCGTACACCCTTGAGAAGCCTACTTTGAATTTCTCCGTCAATTCGTTTTGCAAAGCCTGGCCCTCTGTGTCTAGTACATGTTTCGTAAAATCCGGAATTTCATTAACCCTTCTTGAGATAAGGTATTCCTGGACCTTGTCAAGACCCAAGAGGGCACAGAAGCCTTGGAATGTTCGCAGCGACTCCGTGAGACCAGGGTCCCTCCACGTTTCACGCACTGGATGAATATAGCTCTCGAGCCTAGACTGCCGTACTGTGGGGTCGATATCCTTCGTCCGGTGACTGATGCGCGAAATCAGCTGCCTTTCGTCAAGCTACCAGAAGGGGGATTTGGCCCAGAGTTACCTACTTGATGGTAAATAAAAAGGTATGGAACGCGATCCGAGTACGGTCATCCACATTTTCAGTGGAGATAATCTCATTAATCTTTGTTTGTAAGCCCTCGTACACAAGCATCAAATGATCAGGCATCTTCATCGCTAGTCGCTGTATCTCGGTCGTACAAACACCCATCAGTTCCTTGACCGCATCAGTATAGGCGTGGTTTGCTGGATATTCCCGGGGCCTAGTCAACAGAACCTACACTGAAATTAGCATATTGTCAAGTCCAGGGGGGCAGTTAAAGCCATCCAGGCCAGGAAGGCATACATGTTCCAAAATCTTTAACATCAGGTCGGCCTTCTTATCCAGGGCCGACGTGGAAACGGTGACCATCAACTGAATAACTCTCCTTCGGATCATAGGGTCACCAAAGTTCATGCTGAGGACCCGTTCGCACCACTCGGTCAAACGCTGTTCTAGTTCATTACGGCTATCATTATTCTGCAGTGAGATTGCAAATGTCAGATCGGAAATGAAATGAGTTTCCCAGGGAAATTACATTTGTCTGGTCAACTGTCGGGTTCTTGCCGACAGTGTCAATCCATTTCATGTACCCCCTCAATGACGCCTCTACAACTGTAAAATGCGCATCCAGCTGCAAGAACGGGCCAGAACTCTTCCGGTAAGTCTCCACTAGATTTCATCCAATATCAGCAACCAGAAAAAGCGTATCTTTCCCCATCAGAACCTACCCGCAAACGGTGGCTCCTTAGAATAAAGTTCGGATAGAGAGGAATCTGCTTGCGCGAGAATGTACGGGAAAATGTCGAATGGACTCTTCCTAACCAAGCACTCTACAATGCTCTGACAGAACCGCCGGTAGTTACCGAGAAAAGCGTGTCGATCAGGCATAGTATCGAGGTCCTCGTTCAAGAAAATTATGCACCGGTTCGATTCATCAGTCACAGATTCGTACTAAATAATGACCGTATTAGTTATCTACCAAAGGGTGCATAAAACAAGAAAATCTCAGTCAAAGGAAGAAAACCAATTACCCTAATTAGCCTTGCAGTAGCGAGTGCTATCAAGCCTGGAATTAAAGGGCCAATTGCTTCATGGCCACTCAATAGATCTTTACGAATAATCCGAGTCCAAGCATTCATGACTGGGATTGAAATAGACAAGCTGTCATGACTACAGATTTGGAAGAGCAGCTTCATGAAGCCAGCGAGATCAGCCTCTGCCGGCATCAAGCCCGACTTTTCCTCTACAAATCCACCGAGATTGGCAATCATCTGAATTTCGGATTAATAGATAAGTCCCCCATCCCCCATAACAAGAGGCAAAAGCCCTACTCACCTCAGCGTATCTCTTCAAGAAAAGGTAGCGCTCTTCATCAATTTCGGTCGCATCAACTCGTATCCAATTGAAAATCTTTGCCAACAGCTCCACCGTTTGGGGATAGTACATTGGGCAGATAATCTTTTGAAAATCATCATCCTCAAAGAACACCCTCGTAAATAGTGTGTGCAGACACTCTACAGCGACCTAGATCATCAGCTTTAGCTCCCGGATCAAAACCCAGTATATCGAAGGTGTTTCCGAAAGAGAACAAAGAGATACCATTTGGACTGATATTTTTTCCGCCATCAGAGCACGTCCAACCGTCTCTACTACCTTTGCTGCAGCGATGGCCCTAAATTGATGGATCAGCATAACAGGTCAAGTCTAGTATCAGGGCAATGGCGAATCGTCATGGCAAACCAATGCTTACTTTGGAATGGCCCAGCTCATGCATGCTTTCAACGTTCCCAAAACCTTGACCGCGCAGGCTTCCACCTCCGTATTACTATTCACACCGGCCTCCAAGCATTTCTCCAGCATCTCGGCAAGCCTTGTCAGCCAGCCGCCTTCACCGCACCTCAACACGGCGCTTGGCTCTCGCCCCGGGAAATTCTCCTTCAGCACATCCAAGGGAGTAAATATGTCGATACAAGCTTTGCTTAACGGCGTATTCCTAACCCCGGCCACCGAGTCCTCCCTATTGAAAACATCCTCCACCAGATTCTCCAATATGGAGAGCACCAAGTCCCTCTGGGCTGGGTTGCCTTGCTGTGTAGAGTTGTCCCAGAGCCTCACCAGAAGCTCATCCATGTCCAGCCACTCGCTAGCCCATGATCTCTTCGCAACCTCAACCCAGAGCTGTGCAATTTTATTCCGTAGATATACCGGATCCCTCCCGTCGATCTTGACATTCTCCGCCAGGCTCAAGATCCAACCCCGAACCATGCCGCTCTCCTCCGCAGTATAGTCAACCCAGGAAAATCGAACAGCCTGCTCCAGGAGCAATAATCCGAAATGCCTTACAACGGCATCATGACCCCTGTCGTAAGCGAGGGTAAAACCATGGTATGGCGCTTCCTTGTCGCTCTTCGCAGATTCGAGAAATGCGCCAGCTTGTTTCCGGGAATCATTAGAGGAGTGGGGATCGTAGACTATTTGGAGGGCTTGTTTGATCTGGTCCAGTGGTTGTGGTTGTTGCAGTGTCTGACCGTTTGCACCTCCACCACCGTTCGTCGCAGGCGAGCCTACGGCATCACCAGACATTCCTCCTCCATTCATGATATCCCTCGGACACGAAACGGGGAGGCAGGTTTGCGGAAATCTATCGAGTGATACGGGAAGATGTCGGTATCAGTGGTGAGGGGAGGAACTTTTTTTATTTTATTCTCTTCTTTTGGTCGATTTCCTGTTTTGAAGGCAAATCCGGAAGATGCAAGAGCTAGTTCACTTTTTCTTCTCTTTTTGGTATTTGCAAAAAAAAACCCCCAAGTTTTTTTTTTCTTTTTTCTTTTCGTCTTTCTCTTCTCTCTCCTTTATCCTTTGACAGAACCTGAGTGTTTTCGGTAGAGTAACAGGGTTATTAAAGCGACGAGAGAGAGAGGATATATTTTGGGGGGAGCAGGAAAGGGGTGGAACACTACGGTGGAGAGAGAGGTAGATAAAAGGGAGGAGGGCCGAGTAAGGAAGAGAGAGAGGGGAGGGGGAGGTCAGTCAATGAGGGAGGATGGGAGAACGGGTGACAACGCGCAGTCGGCCAGATTAGTAGGCTCAGTCAGTCAAAGCTAGGAGGAGTGGGCGGACGTGGACGGTGAGAAAGCAGGTACGAGGAGCTTATGGAGCGGGTGGTGGGGATGGTGAAGAAAGGCGGAGGTGTTTAGTGGAGTCAGTGAGTCAAGAAGGCGCGGAGGAGGAAGGAAGGAGGGGAACGGCGGGGGGGGGGGGATCCCTGATTGTAGCCTGACCGGTAGAGCAACTACCTCTCCTCAGCTGTCAGGCACAGCAACGCAAGCTCCGAGTGCTCTCTCCACTCTATCATGTCCACCGTACCGGTACTTGCTATGCGGCACTTGCACAGGGCCCGCTATGGCATCATACCGGTACTGTTGGAACAGCAGATGCGGCTCCTTTGATCAACGAATGCTGTCCGGCCCATGCTAGATGACAAATTCCGGCATCAGAGATAATAATATTATTATGATATCCGCTGGATCTGGTTGATGCCATCCTCTCGATTGATGTGGGAGATGGCCAACCATGCTATTCCATCCATGGAGCGATACCACATTGAACCAGTCCCCTCGGTAGAATGCTGCATGCCGTCATACCGGTACTATTACAGCGGTAATTCTCGAACGAGGCCTCGTACCGGAGTACAAATACAAGGGGCTGTGGCGTGCTCGACTTCCACCTCTCCGATTCACGGTAGGGACATACAGTAGCGGTACGGTAGTTTCTTTCCTCAAATTCCACACCACAGCACCAGTACTGTCCATCTCCCCCCTCCCCCCGACAGCCAAACCAGAGAAGGCTTTGCTACTGCACTGTATATCAAACCTAACGAACCGTAAAAACTATATAATGGCGATAAGCAGTTGATTTCCTCCGTGAAAATCAGCCAATCAACACCCATCAGAGTGACCTGTGGTATCCTGCAAGCGCGCTCAGTCGCGTTGCTTACCGGTACCGGTACTGCAAGAGTACTACCGGGAACGGTAGACCACGGTATCCCGTCTCGATTTTACAATGGATGATCCTTGCCGGGGAATTAATGCGAGGGAGGATGGCTCCGTATCTGAGTGACTTGTCCGGTCCAGAGTGTGCGATACTGTACTCGAGTACTTTATACGGGTAAACCTTTTGGATACCATGCTCTTGGCAGAAAAACCTTTCGGATACCATTGACCGGGAAACATACTCGTACCATCGAAAAAGTGAAACCTTTGTACTCGTACACAATTATCTTCCTTTGCCAAGAACTCTAAGAAGATTTCTAAACACCTTCAGTATTGCCTAGTTCATCTTAAAAAGTTGGGGAGAAATTTTTTAAAAATACTAGCAGAGTACGAGTATTTCATTACTTTTTCCCAGGACTTTTCTTT